>CANXYC010230741.1:0-33643 GCA_948193065.1 Aleurites moluccanus | reverse complement strand
AAAATTAGATAGGGAAGAGAGTGTCAGCTCTAATCCTTCAGGATTGACTTCATTCCAAAATATTCATAATGAAGTGAGCCTTCTCCTTGAGCAATTGCATGCAAAAGGAAATACAGGCGATTCACCAGAACAGAGAAATGTTTTAGCTAAAGAAGTAGGAAAATTGGTGAATGATAGGTTTGATGCAATCGAGCGAGAAAGAGCATTGAAAAAACCTCTTTCTGAAAAAGAAATTTTACAATTAAGGAAAGGCAAAATAGTTCCTTATATTGCTGACCCTGACATCAGAGCTGCTAATCAGGAAAGTAACAAAGCAGCTGAAGATCTTAGGAAATCTTTAGGTCTGGTAGAAGAAACTCCTTTGCATTTAGATGATAGAACATTTAATGAGCTTCTTTAGCTTCTTGATAAACCAAATTATCCTCATAAAACGAAATCAGAATTTCAGCCTAGGGATAATCCATTAAGGCCCGTAATCACCCCAGCAGCTTTTCTAAATTTAGATTGTGAAAAACATGCTTCAAAAAGAATAGATGAGTGGATTACCATGATCAGGTTCACAACCAGAGCAGGTATCACAACCAGAGCAGGTAGCTACTCAACTGAGGCCACCTACGAACTTTGCAAAGCCACCATGGTTGACAATGCTCAAAAATTTTGGGATCAGCTAGTAGTTCAAACCTCTATTAGAGATGAGATTAGGAAAGCAGTTCTAATAGATGAGGTTCTAGCTATCATAATAGATGCCCTGAAAAGAGTGTTTTGTGGTTTCTCAATATCAACTGAATCATTAGAGAGAAAATAGTCCTTAATGGCATTGATGAAACGACAGATATGTGACATGTGTTATTTTGATAACTATGCATGTGAATTTCAGAAATATTATTATAATCTTGATCTTAATGCTCAAAATTACATGTTAACATTGTTTTTTGCTAAACTCCCAGACCCATGGCCAGAGGTAGCAAAAAATGCCTATCAACTCCTCCTAAAGGAAGAAAAAGTGGTTGATGGATTATGAGGTAAAATACAGGCAGTTAGGTATGTCTTGAGAAAGGCATGTACTGAACTTCAAGTAAGACAAGATGCAAAACGTCTTTCTTATTTGAACAAAAATTGTTGCTCTCAGATTGAATATGTTCCTGGTAGGTACGGGTGTACTACAATAAATGAAAAGGGAATAGAAAAGAAATCTGAAGCAGGATGTTCTTCTTGTGATACAAAAAAGAAAAAATTTTCTTGTGATACAAAAAAGAAAAAATTTAAAGGATATAGGAAAAGAAGAATATCGAAAAATGATAGAAATAACAAAAGGAGGTTAAATAAACCTTCTAGGTTTATTAGAAGGAAGACCAAACTTAGGGATAAAGACATAATAGAAGCCTTTAAGAAAAAATATGGTAGAGCCCCTAAGTGCCTGCAAGGGAAACCTCTTAGCAATTGTTCTTGCTGTTGGATTTGTGGTTCAAAAGATCACAAAGCAAATGTATGTCCACAAAAGAACAAGTGAAAAGAAAATCTTAGAAGAATTTTCTTCGAAGATGAGAATCTTGTTTATGAACCAATAGAAGAAGATGAATATTCTAACATAGATTCTGAAATAGATTCTGTTTATGAAGTAGTTTCTGAATATGAAACTGATATAGATGAATCTGATCTATGGACAACCCAGCTTTTCATGATGAATGTGGAAGAAGGACTCATAAATGAAGAAATGATCCCTTTAGATACTTCTCTGGTACAGGAAGAATCTTTTCAGTACGATGATCCGTCCAAAAGTTGCCTAGAATGGAAACTACCAAAGGTAGATATCAATACTATTTATAACAAATCTAAATTCAGCTTTAGGTCAATAGTAGATGTCCCCCAATCAGAATCCACGGCTCAGGTTTCTAGTACAGAACTAGAAACGTTGGACATCCCTTTGATCAATTTACCAAAAATAAGAGAATTAGTAACTAAATCAAAGGGAACATATCAATATATCTACAAAAGATATTTTCATATCTTTTAGTTAATATTTTATTCTTAATACAAAAATATTAGGTTAAGTATATTAATATATTGATTTAAAGAATTAATCTAAATTAATTTATTGATAAATTGGTGTCAAAACATTAACTACAACCCATAATTAATATTGGATTCATTGTAATTTTAATTTATATTTTATTATATGTAGAAATATATAAATATTTAAGTTCAATAATTTAATTATATAATCTACTATATTTTTATATTAATCAAACTATTAATATTTATTAGCTAATTATATATAAGGATAACAATTTTGGCCCGATTTACGGATACACGATTTAATCCGATCCGAATGGGATGAATTTTTTATTTTATACTTGTGACAGATTCGAGTGATGGTAATACCCGCCTCGAACTAAACCCGATTATATATATTATATATGTTTTTATGTTTTAATATTTTATTTATATATTTTTTTAATTTATAGTTATTTTTTGTATGAAATATAAATTATATTGTATGAATATTTAAAGAAGACATATATTTTAAAAAATAAAATAAATATATAAATGATATACACAATTCAACCCGTCTCGTCCCGTTATCGAAGCGGGGCGAGTATTTTTTTTGTTAAATGAAGGATCACAAAGCAAATGTATATCCACAAAAGAATAAGCGAAAAGAAAATCTTAGAAGAATTTTCTTCGAAGATGAGAATCTTGTCTATGAACCAATAGAAGAAGATGAATATTCTGGCATAGATTCTATTTATGATGTAGTTTCTGAATATGAAACTGATATAAATGAATCTGATCTGTGAACAACCCAGCTATTCATGATGAATGTGGAAGAAGGACCCATAGATGAAGAAATGATCCCTTTAGATACTTCTCTGGTACAGAAAGAATCATTTCAGTACGATGATCCGTCCAAGAGTTGCTTAGAATGGAAACTCCCAAAGGTAGATATCAATACTATTTACAACAAATCTAAATTCAGTTTTAGGTCAATAGTAGATGTCTCCCAATCAGAATCCACGGCTCAAGTTTCTAGTACAGAACTAGAAATGTTGGATATCCCTTTGATCAATTTACCAAAAATAAGAGAATTAGTAACTAAATCAAAGGGAACATATTAATATATCCATATTGGTCTTGTCCAAATAGGACTAATACCGCTGTTCAATTTGCCAGCAGATAGTCTTGTGATAGGAGCTGTGCTAGACAAAAGATGAAATTTATTCCAAGACCAGCTAATATCAGGGGTCCAAACTAACCTTGTACATGGACCAATTTGGTTCCAGACTTATCCTAACTATATGATGTTAGTAAATAAGTGTTTGGGTAATTCTTTATCACTTAGGATTAAATCTATGAATATGAACAGAATGAATTCCCAGGCTAAATATTTAACATATCATACTAGGATAATTTTTAGGTTGATTAATACTATCAATCCTAGAGTGAGGAATATCTCTAGAATCATAGAGTTATTCGATGAAGGTATAGATAACTATAGGCAGTTCCATAGAAAAGAAATTAATCCTTTAGAGTTATCCTGGCCTAAGAGTTGAGTTCTCCAAGAACCAGCAAAAACATCAAGATCAATAGATTCCTCTCAAATCACACAAAAAGGTAGAAATATCATCTTAAACCTAGAAGAACCTATGAGAAATCTTGGGATTTCTGATCCTCCTAAAAGATTATACCATGTTCCTCAATTACCTAGAAGTAATTCCACATCTTCAGTAATTAGAAAGGAAGTTCCTAAGACACCAGTCCAAGAAGAAGCACAATCATCTTTAGATAGTAGAACCATTATAGGATATAGAACTATAAGCTTACCTGTATATGAAGATGAAGAAATTAGGGAAAATGCAAGAATGATTAAGCATCTAACATTAATCCCTGAGGTGGTAAAAGAAATACAGAAAATTTCTCAACAACGATCAATTCCTTTCAAGGATGTTTGGACGATTGTATGTCCTGATACCATGGCATCATCAAAGATATTCAGTACAAAAGAATCAGGTTTGAGTACATATATTTTTTAACATTTAAATTCTCTGGTTATTATGATTACTCTTTGGATGCGTTAGTTGACACAGGTGCAACAATCACTATTGCTAGACCCAATGCACTCCCTGATGAATGGTGGAAACCATTGTCCCAACCTATGATACTACGTATGGCAGGAGGAGAAGTGAACTTGGTAACACAGTTTGCAAAACAAGTTCCTGTTATTATCAGTGGACAAAAGTTTACTATTGATAAGGTCCTGGCATTCCCTGATCTTGACGCAAAGGGCAAAAAGAAAATAGACCTTTTGTGCAGGACGACAATTACATCTCATTTAGAGGTGTAAAAATCACATCTCTGTCAAACCCTAAAAACAAATTAAAATTTGGGCGTTATACAGTTAAAATATCAGAGTTGTGTGGATCTATGCCATGTAAACAAGCATTCAGAGTGCGAGCCCAGCGTGGTGAAACTTGGCTAGATTGTTTATTTGATTAAGAATCAAAATAATTGTGTTTTAAAACACAAAGTGTGATAGAAAAACCTATTACACATCCCCAGCTAAAAGGAACTAAGTGAGAAAAGTTTTTTTTTTAAAACTAGCTGATAATTTTAGTGGAGACCTGCTAAAGTTATGGGTGCTAAATGGCATAACTGCTAAATTAGAACTGAAAGATCCCAGCATTATTATCAGAACTAGAAATATAATATATACCAATAAGATGATAGAGGAATTTGACAAACAGATTCCTGAACTACTCGAAAAAGATTTGATTAGGGATAGTAATAGTCCTTATTCTAGTCCAGCCTTTATGGTAATAAACCATACAGAGCAGGTGCAAGGAAAAGCACGAATGGTTATAGACTATCGTCAGGTAAACAAAGCAACATGATGATAGTTATAAAATCTCTGCAGCAGGTGATGTAATATATAGGGTAAGTCTTAAATAACCTTCTATCTTTTCTAAATTTCATCTAAAAAGTGGTTATTAGCAGGTAAAGATGGAAGAAGAATCTATAACCCTAATAGCCTTCAATGCACCTCAAGGGATGTATAAATGGTTGGTAATGCCATTCGTCCTGAAGAATGCTCCAGGCGTGTTTCAACGCAAAATGGACAATGAATTTAAAGCATTGAAAAAATTTTGTGTAGTCTATGTAGACGATGTATTAGTTTTTAGTAATAATGAAAAAGAACACATGAGTCATCTTGAACAAGTGACTGATATCTTCAAACATGAAGGTATGATTTTATCTGAAATAAAGATAGAATGGTTTAAGGAAAATATAATTTTTTTAGGAATGGAAATTGAAAAAGGAAAAATTAGGTTACAAAAACACATTTCTGAAAAACTTATTAACTTTCCTAACGAACTAGAAGATAGGAAGCAAGTACAAAGATTTTGTGGACTTGCTAACTATGCTAGAAAATTCGTGAAAAACTTATCCAAAAACCTAGGAAGAATATCAAAGAAAACATCTGATAAAATTCCTTGGTTTTGGGATAATGAGGACACTCAGGCTGTCATCCAGGTAAAAAATAAAATAAAAAATTTGTCTTGTCTTAATTTACCATCAGATACAAATGAGTTAGTCCTAGAGGCAGATGCTTCAGAAAAATCCTGGGGAGCAGTATTAAAAATCAAAGGAAGAAAACAGGAAAAAATCTGTAAGTATTAGTCTGGAACCTCTAAAAGATCCAAAATTAATTATCCAATTCATGAAAAGGAAGTCTTAGCGGTTAAAAATGGTATAAAAGCCTTTTACATCTTCCTGACTCCTAAGAGGTTCATAATTAGAACATATTCAACCTATGTAAAAGGATTTATGAATTTGAATCTTAAAGAGGCTAGGCAAACTAGGCTTTTAAGATTGCAAGAATGGTTTGGCTATTACAGGTTTGATATTGAATATATTACTTCTGATAAAAATGTAATAGCCGATTCTCTTTCGCGTGAATTATCTAATTTTACAGATGGACCCTACTGTAAAAAACAAGCTATGTTGGATCTGTAAAAGGAAGGGTCACACTAAAAAACAATGCACCAAGAAAGTTGAAAAAGGGAAACAAGATCCCAAGAGTGATAGCTCTGGTTTTTCAAGAATGAAAAGAAAATTTGTAGCATCAAAAGATGTTTTGTGCTGGATATGTAAATTTGAAGGACATATCTCTACAGAGTGTTCTAAGAAGAAGCCAGCGAGTTCAAAGGAACTGGTTAGCCCAAAAAGGGTTAACAAAATACCCAAGGAGAAATCCTTGATTCAGAAGAACAAAGAGAAAAATTCTCTGGCGCCAAAAGCTCGAGTCCCTGAAGATTTTTATGAAAAAACAGCCAAAAAACTGAGCCTTACTCCTGAACAAGTAAAACGATTCAGAGAAGAACTTCATCAAAAGGATGAAGTTGAAATGGCTGCTATGGGAAGGCCGCAATGCCCAACTCCTTCACAGGAGGGTAGCCATGATGGCTCAAAGAAAGCTAGTGGAAGTGCCGGTGAACCTTCAGTGGTTCCAAACCAAAAGGCCAGTGGAAATGCCAAGGAATCTAGAGTTCTAAACCAAAAGGCTTCCGAAAGTGCTAGTGAACATTTAAAAGTTCCAAATCAAACTCCTTTACAGGAGGAGAGTTGTAAAAACTTTGGTGATTTGTCAGATCACAAACACAAGGCTAGTGGAAAGGCCAGTGAATCTTCACAGATTCCAAACCAAACTTGTAAAGAGGATAAAGATGAAAAAAGCTTTGAGGATGAGAATCTTGATTGTGATGATTTAAATTGGGGTATTGTTTTTACTGAATTCAAAAAACTGGAAATCCAATAGTCTCCTAAGGAAGTCACCGTGAATGAATCTGATGACATTCATGAGGAATTCATGAAGATCATGAGGAATTCATGAAGATCATGAGGGTAGATAACCCTGAGGTTTCTAACACCTGCAAGGATGAAAATGCCTGGTACTTCATTAAGTACAATTATGGTCTTTCAAAAGATGGATCTATGTTGTGTTCTGGATTGCATGGAGGATTAGCTAAAAGAAACTTCAAGCAATTACAACACTTTGCAGATGAAGTTGTTTCATATATTTCTTATTTAGAAAAATAACTTGAAATCCGCAAAAAGGTTGAAGAAGATTTCCTTCAGCTAATTATGGAAAGGGATAAATTTCTTGATGAAATGAGTTCAAACATTCCGTCAGAAGTGGCCTACACCAGAAAAATTAAGAAAATGGACTCGATAGATCATTCTCTCAAAGAATGCTCTATGTTACACCCGTACATCCATTGGCAAGGATATGAAGGCCTAAATCTGAGAATTTCCTCAAAAATGGCAAAAGATAGTCTCCGCTACACAGATGCAGGACTGACAGAAATTATCGAGATCAATAGAAATGATAAAGATCTGTGTAAATCAATTTCAAATATTGTGCAGGAATCCTTAGAGTTCTTGAGTTCAGACTTAAGAATAATTACCAGTTATATTATTAGCACAATTATGGATTGTGGTGAGGATGAAACTGTTCGTTATCCTTATCAAATTTGGGATCTTCGTCCTGTTTATTACCAGTTATATTATTAGCACAATTATGGATTGTGGTGAGGATGAAACTGTTCGTTATCCTTATAAAATTTGGGTTCTTCATCCTGTTATGGCTAAAGAATTTGTTTAGCCACAGAAGGTTAATAATCAGAACTTAAATTTTTTATTTTACCATATATAAAGAAAATAAGATTATTACCCAAACTGTGAGAATTGAAAACTTCAAAGCTAGTCTGGAGAAGGCAATCTATGCAAGTAATTATGTCCTTCTCGGAGATGGTAAAGTATTTGTTACAATCTAGTCCCAATATACTCCCATTACAAGAGTATTGTCCATGATTAAGGGACGAAAAGAAGCACAAAAATTATTTCTGAGACTAGTGGATTTAGATCTAAGTCTTGATTTTCAACCTGAAACCATGAAGGTTTGAAAGAAGGTTACTCAATTCAGAGAGCAACGTGTTGCAGAAGAAATGGCTATGGGTTATGTAGAACTAAGAGAAAGCATGGATGCCCTAGCCAGTAACTCACAGATGGAGTGACAAAAAACGTCATCCATGACGTCAGCCTCAGCGTGATAATTGAGGAATTGCTTTTCAGAAGTAACTGCAAATATTAAAGCACTACAGGCCAAAGTAGCTTTTAAATTTGTGGTCCCGATGAAAAGAACTTATCTTCAGATAAAGACTGACTTCTTAGCTGTAAAATTATCGCAGTTTTTGTTTTTATTTAATTATTGTAATGAATACCGTTGGAAAACAGTACTAGAGGCACCAGCTGTCCATTTAGTTTTGAAATATAGTAAAGCTAGCATACTATTCCAGCTACCTATCGTAATTATTGTTCTATTTTCTTTTGAGCTGGAAAACAGTAATACAGACACCATCTTAGTTTGTAAAAAGTCTATATATACCTCTTCAGCTTATTGAAGAAGGGAAGTGAAATAAAATACAAAGTTTCTTTAAAAAGAATAATCTTTGTCAAGTCATTATCTGTGTGATTATTTTACTTCTATATACCTTTCATCCTTCAAAACGGTCTGATATCCAGGAGTGTTGCAGTAAAACCTAACCAAGAAAAGGCAGTAAGTCATATCATTCAAATTTCTCTGAAGATATTGCTGGTGACGAGCTTGGAAGGAAGGCTAAAGCTGTTGCGGAAGTTTAGTGGACCCGGTCTACAAAGGTATATATTATAAATGTTTTAATTGTATAATTAAACGTTTATATCTTCCAACCGATCTGTTAATAATAATTGGCTTAGAGGTCTAGCTTTAACTCAGGTTAGGAGGAAAGAATTGAGTGCCAGTTTTAAACTGCAAGATCCTTTTTTTGCTTTATATGAACAAAGAATAAGAGAATTACCTATTGCTATAGAAAGGATTGAAAGACTTGAAAAACATAATAAAAGAGATTTTGAACTTAAAAATTTTCTAGACCAAGAACTTGAGTTAAATAATTTCTATTATTTAGAAAGGCTTGGTGCTTTTGCACGTTTATTGGATGAACAGTAATTTTTTAGGTTGCTTTTATCCTGATTGTCATCACCTAGATCACGGTGTAAGCAAGGATCCAGTAATAGGGTTATTAAATTTTATTATAGATCGTTTAAACTCTCTAAATAATTTTATAGATAAATTGTTCAAAAATTTAGAAGAATTAACTCTTATATAGAGTGAATTTGATGAATTTTTCATTAAGAATAAAAGTCTTTTAGAACTTGTTGCTAGCTCTCGTTATCACAATGAGTATAAAAAGCTGAAAGAAATTAGAAATAAAAGAAAAAAATCTTTAAAAGATCTTTAGAAGTAGCTCTCTGTAATTTCACCTCTGAACATAATAATTAAAGAGAGAGCAAAATCACTTGAATGGTATCAGAGTTTAAAAGAGGAGTTTTTGGATTTTTTTTAAAAAAATAGAGAATTTTTGGAGGTTAAAATAGAAATAACTTTAATTTAGGAGAGATAAGGACTGTCAGTGAAATTAATTTAAAAGTTGAAAGATTTTTATGTTATATTTTAAAAATTAAGGATAAAAATATGTAATAGTCAATATTTCAGCAACTACCAATTAAATCATCCTTGGCGTGAGGAAGGTGGTAACTTTCGTGGCGTTGAGGCCACGCTCAATGAATTGTTGAAACTTTTTAATTAATTAATTAATTAATTAATTAATTAAAAAATGTAAATAAATAAATAAATAAAATACTGAACTTTGATTAAGGAGTGACGCGTGGAGCGAGCTTTCAATATATTTGCAAAGCAAAAACCCTAAGCTTAAACTGTAACTAGCGCCGTGACCAAATAGAACTTAAATCTTTCTCTTTTTTCCCTGACTCGCAAAGCCCATAGCGACAGAATCAAGGGACGCAAATGGGGGGCTCTGTCGACGAAGCAGCCAAAGCAGTTTCTAATTTAGCGATGGACTCTGAACCATCAGCTGCTGACGGAGGTGAAACCATCAGCAAGAAGTGAGTCTTCTTCTTCTATTATTGTCAAGAAATGAAAGTTCTAATGGAGAAAATGTATCTGAATTCGGTTATAAATCGATTTTCAGACTTGGGTATTTGATGTTTTTAAGGGTTTTGTTTTCTGTTGTGATGATTGATTTGGGCAGTGCGCGCAAGAAGGAATTGAAGAATAAGCAGAGGGAGGAAGAGAAACGCCGCAAAGAGGAGGAGAAGGCAAGGCAGGTAATTACAATGTTTACTTCTCTGTACTCAGAATAACATTTCAGCAATTCTGGCAATTATAATTTGTATTTATGTCTATCATCTATATCTTGTGGATGCATTTTGGCAGTGAATTAGTTTTGTGTACAAATGAATTTGAAATTGCTGTTAACATTTGTATGCAAATATTAGATTTAGTTCGTGTTGCCCATCATCATTTGCTTCTAATAAGTTTCAGTTATGCCTTTCTATTTTGTTGTCTTTCTCATAAACAAATGTGCATAACTACCTGTTGTTCAGGCTGCAGCCAGGGTCAGCACACAGGGTCAGAAATCTCCGGCTGCTGACAATGAGGATATGGACCCAACGGTATAGTCTAATTCTCACACTAGGCATGACTATGCTGTTTCAATCTAATACTTCAAGAATGAGATTTTATGACCTTGATTTGTTGGATATAAGCACCAATCTCCACCTTTTGATGTTCTGTTTGTTTTGCTTATCTTGCAGCAATACTTTGAGAATAGGCTGAAATATCTTGCTTCCCAGAAGGCTGAAGGGAAAAATCCATATCCACACAAATTCTCTGTTTCAATGTCCATCAGAGAGTACATAGAAAAGTATGGAGCCAGCATAAGCAATGGAGAGCATCTTGAGGGCATTACTGTGTCTTTGGCTGGTATGCAAAACCGAGGACTTTCATCTTATGTTGAATGTAAGATGTCTTGTTTCCTTTTGTTAAAGACATTTATATTTTATTTTTCTTCTGCAAGGGCGAATCATGAAGAAACGATCTGCCGCTAAAAAGCTGTTCTTTTATGATTTGCACGGTGATGATGTTAAAGTCCAGGTGACTGCTGATGCTAGGTATCCAATCACTGCCATATGTTCTTTCATTAAAACTCGTAATTTCATAGTTTTTATTCTTTTCTTCTTCTTAGTCTTCTTTTTTTTTTTTCTGGAATTTTGAATGGGGTGGGACTTCATAATTTGACATTCTTGACTGGTTAAATTTGTTAAAAATGTGATGTGGACTGCCCATGACATTTGGGAGTCAGGAAAGTTTTCTATTCCACTTTGATGACATATTATCTTGATACATCTTTTACCATATGATCAAGTTTGTGTTGTGGAATATGTTTTGTTCATCTTCCTCCTATCCAATTAAATTTGAATGCTTAGTTATGTTTTATTACTCAGCCTTGATTTCTTTTATATTAGTTTCTTTATTTGTTTCCCTCTCCATTTTGAATGGTCTAACATATTTTTTTTGTTTCTGTTACTAATTTCAGGACTTCAGAAATGGAAGAAGCTGAATTTACTACTTTTCACTCCAGTGTGAAGCGTGGTGATATTGTTGGTGTTACTGGATTTCCAGGTTTGAGATTTTAAAATTGTTAGTTAATATACTACTGTATTCTTTCAATCCATTTTTTATTTTTGTACAGTTGCAGAAACTAGTTCTTTTGTTTGTTCTCATTTCCATTTTCTATTCTTTTTCAAATTTCCATTTTCAAATTTTACCAACTTCCAAGATGTTTAAAAAGATTGGCTTCAATCGTTCAACAATCACAGGAATCAAATTCACTTTGAAGAGTTGTGCTTGCGTTCTTGTTTTTGTGTTGTGTGACAAAAATTATACAATATTTTGGTGTGTGCATGCTTTTAGATTTGTTCTGCATTGCATATGCACATTTTTTTTCCAATGTACTAATGAAAGAGTCAGATTTGGTTTGACTGAACAGGTAGAAATCTTCTCATCTAATATTTAGGTCTGCTTGGTTTCAGTTAGTGCCATTCTCTTCCTACTTGAGTCCATTTCGATAATTGCCTTCTATTTGTGTAGACATCAGACTGAGTTGTGTTTTCTGGTGGCATTTTGCTACATATGCTGTGCTGAATATTATTCTGTGATTTGAATTAATCTCTTAAGAAAAAATTCCTTTATTTATTCTTATTTTTTCATAATATGTGATTTCTTTGGTTCTTTCTTTCTATCAGGAAAAACTAGAACAGGAGAGCTGAGTATTTTTCCAAAACTTTTTATGGTTTTATCTCATTGTCTCCATATGATGCCAAGGGAAAAACCTGGTGTAGACAGTGCAAATGTGAGTGTGAAGAAGTTAGTTGTTGCTTAGTCCATATATGTTTGTTGGTAGAATTCTTACCTAGGCTGGATGTATATGCACCCACACTCACATGGTGCATTTACATCTGGCCTAGGAAAGAACTTTCTTGTTTGTTGAGATAGCTTTGTGATGAGATATATATTATTGTCCTACAGAGAACTGACATTTGGGTTCCAGGCCATACCAGGAATCCTGAAGCTTACATTATAAAAGATCAGGTATTTAGCCAGAAGGAAAAATCACTTTTTATTCTATTGGTAGTTCAGATGGTTAATTTGGGACTTGCTCTTCTAATTTATGTCAAATTAATTTATTACTTATTTTTCAGTGTGGATTAGTCCAATATCCCTCATGTTGAGGCAAAGTAACTTTTAAAGTCAAAATCTTTGTTTATAATTTATATTTGTCATTCTTAAACCCCTAACTTCAAATCCTTAAATTTGAAATCCTTTATCCAAAGGTAACATACTTTATCACAAAACACATTTCAAACATGGATTAGTTCATCATCATAGCCATATGAAGAATGGAATATTGGTTAGATGGGATTTGCAATATTTGGCTAAGGTATAAATTTTGTCTGATATTTAATAAGCTATGGAGGATTTATCAAACTAATTTCTAATACTTATTGTAATGGTTTTAATATGACGAACATTATGAGATTTGTTTCTCTAAAAGTTCACCGGTAAAGGACATATATCCTTAGAAGAAACTTATGGAAATTTTATATCAATGTCAAAGATTTGGGGGTCCAGCTGTTCTTTAATTATACTAGTCACTTGATACGTGCGTTGCACGTAATATTTTATGGTATATACATTCGAAAATAAAAATTATGAATATAAAATAAATATAAATATACTAAAGTTGATAGAAAATATAAGTTAGTTTGACATTTATGTAATTAATCTAATTAATAAAAGCAGTGATTGAGTCTAAAATTTTGAAAAGTGGAATTACAAATATTTATATGTTAATAAAATAATTGATTGGAATAATATATATATATATATATATATATATATATATATATATATATAAGATGGAGAGGTAAAGATTTGAACATAAAACTTTAGCTAAACTGAAATAATAAAAAATAAAAATGGATGAATTACATGTAAAAAATTTATAGTGTTAATTGAATATAATAGGAAAAAAAAAAACAAATTGAAAAAAATATACCTCATCAACTTTAACATTTAGAATTTCTTTATATATTTTTTCTCAAATCAAATAAAAGAAATACATCAGAAAAAAATATTTTTTTAATTATATTTCTAATTACTAATGAAAATAGGGAGATATGGTAAGAGAAAATTAGATTGATGGCCAAGAAAAATTATATTGATTTTGTAAATCTAATGGTTATATATATACATATATATATATATATATATATATATATATATAATGATTTTGAAATTCAAATTCAAATGATAAAAATATTATCACATTAAAATTTTAAAAAGATAGCAAGTAGAGTTAAAATATCAAAATTAAAAATAATTAGATTTTTTTTTTTAAATATTAGTTCAAATCATGTCTCTTTTGATCCGTTCAAATGTTTCCTCCACCCTTCTTGTTTTATATATTTTATAGATATAATGAACAAAATATAAATACGTAACAATCAACAAGTTTGCATTAAAACCTGGTCATTTCAGAACTCTTATTTTCGCCCTCATATGTTTCTTGATTTGCCATCTGTTTTAAACTTAACTCAACTTGGTCTTAAACCCAAAATTAATTGGGTTGGCTATATGGATGCTTTGCTTCCACTCTAAACGATTTTGGACGATATCTTTTGATAACTGTAATGCCTCTAAATCATATTATATTGCTCAAGTTAATTTAGGCCTACCTATTCCTTTATTCATCTCCTCTATCAAGATATGCTCAGGCTTCTTAATTGGAGCCTTTTTAGGTCTTCGCTTCACATAATTAAATCATTTTAATCTCCATTTTCTCATTTTAATCTTAATTGATGCGACTCTCACTTCATTTTAATATTTTCATTACGTTTCTTATATGTTATAGTATGACCACACATCCATTTTAATATCCTCATTTTGGCAACAATAATCTTTAATACATGTTATCCTTTCATTGTTCGATACTTGCTAGTATATAGCATGGTCAAATTGCAGTACGGTAGAATTTTTCTTTCAATTTATTAGGAATATTGCAATCACATAGGATTCCCATGTAAAACCTTCATTTGAATTACCTAGCTTTTATTCTTTGGCTAACATCCTCTTCACAATCTCAATCTCCTTAAAAGGTTGAGTCCAAATATTTAAAATGGGTATTTTGGGATAATGTCATTCCGTCTAAACTAATTGCCTCATTATTCTCATTTCTGCCTTCACTAAACTTGAAGTGCATGTATTCTGTTTTGGTTTTACTTAATTTGAAACTCTTGGACTTCAAAATATTCTTTTACAACTATAACTTTCTATTAACTTTTTTATGTGTCTCATCTATCAACACAATATCATCTATGAACATCATGCATCAAGAGATTTCCTTTTACATATGGCCTTGTTAATTTACCCCTACCCCAAGCAAAGAGATAAAGGCTCAATGCGAACCCTTGACGCAACTCAATTGAGATAAAAGAGTCTCCTGAGTTTCCTTCAACTGTGTGCACGCTAATAGTCGCTCTTTCATACATATCCTTCAATACTTTACATATCTAATTGATAACTCTTACGTTGTAACACCTATTATAAAACTTATCTAGGAACTTTATCCATAAATTTAAATCGCGGTCGCGTGTAACGGTAATGAGGTCATCGCGGCCATAACATAACGGTAATGGCCAATAGCTTCACAATTTTTCCGCAAAAAATTACAAATGAGAAATTTTGACGAAAATCACTAAATCTAAGAATTAATAAGCATAATGCGCTATAAATAAAGACTTAACATGTATACTTTTTTACCAAAATAAAAGAAATAAAAAGAAAAGAAAAGAAAGGATAAAAAAAGATAAGAAAATAGAAGAAAAGAGAATCCAAATCCGTTACACCGTTACGTAACAGTCTTAATGGCCGTTATTCAAACAATTTTTTTTTGCTCCTTTTTTAATGGGCATAACGGTAACGCCGCTCTTATTTTCCGTTATATAACAGCCGTTACATTACGTAATGACCTTTTTTTAAATCCATGACTCTGTCATAAGTTTTTTCTAAGTCAATGAAAACCATTTGTCCTCTGTATTATTATTAAAAAAAAAAAAATGCTTCTTTAGGATCCACCTTTTTTTACTTCTCCATTTCCCTCCCATGTGGCGATATGGGGGTGACTTTTTATAAGTTTATGGTGTTTTAATACTATTATGGTTTTCTGTTTTTATCCAACAAGTAACAATAACAGTCAGAAATAAGTTCTTTTGTTAGTTTTCCAACTCATGATAAGATGCAATACTTATAAATCCTTTAGCAACATTAATTGAATTTAAAAGCATCAATACTTTTCTGGCCTTTTCCAAACCATGGTTTGCTAAGCTCTAAATACTGCAAAAGCAGTTTGCTAAAAGCGCTTGAACCACAATGCTGGACACATGCTTAGTGGGCCTATATGCCAGATCTAAGTATATTGAATTTGAATTTTTTGCACTAACATGGGTACAACAAGCTGAAGATAGCAAGGGCTATATCTTTTTTTTTTTTTTTTTTTTTTTACTTCTTTTAAACCGATTCTATTCCATTCCGTCCCATGAATCTCCTCCAAGATATTTCTTGCAATATTTATGTTACGTCATCTACCTACATCTGGTCCAATGCAATATGCATTTACCAAATACACATAATTTACTATATTATCCTATACTAGCTTTTATGCATACGTGAGCCAAAAATAGACAAGCATGTAACATTGTCGATGATTATAAAAGGTTGGGTATGACTTGTAAATGTGATTCTTTTTTTTAATTTTTTTTTTATCGGAACTTGAAAGGTTAAAATGTGATTTACATTTTCAGCAATTGCCTTGGCATCTATTTGATTATTAATTTTTTCATTTTCATGGTGCTAGGAAACACGCTATCGTCAACGCTATTTAGATCTGATGCTGAATCCGGAGGTTCGACAGATATTCAGGACCCGATCTAAGATCATATCATATGTTAGAAGCTTTCTTGACAACCTTGATTTCTTGGAGGTTAGTTCTGTTTGGTTGTTTCAAAATTTTATGTTGCCAATGTTTTCTCCTGCTGATAACGGCAACTTTCATCCATAGGTTGAAACACCCATGATGAATGTGATTGCTGGTGGAGCTGCAGCCCGCCCATTTGTGACTCATCACAATGAATTGAACATGAGGCTTTACATGCGTATTGCACCTGAACTTTATCTTAAGGAGTTAGTTGTTGGTGGTCTTGATCGTGTTTATGAGATAGGGAAACAATTTAGAAATGAGGGTATTGATTTGACTCATAATCCTGAGTTCACAACCTGCGAGTTCTATATGGCTTTTGCGGACTATAATGACTTGATGGAACTAACAGAGAGATTATTGAGCGGTAAGGATCAACATTTCGATGCTACAGAACATGTCTTTTTTAATTTGTTGTAGATTAAAATAACAAATTGTGATATTGTGTGCTTATTTTGCTGTTTGTTTGTTCAAATTAGGAATGGTCAGGGAACTTACTGGTGGCTACAAAATTAAGTATCAAGCAAATGGGCCTGACCAGGATCCAATTGAGATTGACTTTACACCACCTTTTAGGTATGTGGGATGTTGTTATTGGTGCTCGTATGTTGTACATGAATGTGAAATTATTATCTGGGAGCTAACGAAAAAGTTTTGCTAGTGAAGACGGATTGACATGATAGAGGAGTTAGAGACGATGGCCAATCTCAACATACCAAAGGACCTTTCCAGTGATGAAGCTAATAAGTATCTGGTGGCTGCATGTGAGAAGTTTGAGGTCAAGTGTCCCCCCCCTCAAACAACTGCTCGTCTGTTGGATAAAGTAATTCTTCTTCTTCTTTCTTGTTTAACTTTAATCAGATTTATAAAATTTTATGTTTATGTTATTGTGATGTTTGTTATGTTTCTGTGTTTACAGCTGGTGGGGCATTTTCTTGAAGAAACTTGTGTAAATCCTACTTTCATTATAAACCATCCTGAAATTATGAGTCCTTTGGCAAAGTGGCATAGATCAAAGCCAGGCTTGACTGAACGTTTTGAATTGTTTGTGAACAAGCATGAGGTATTGTTGTCCAACTTAAGGAGTTGTGCTCTTCTTTTTCTCTTTTAATTTTTTTCTCTCTCTCTCTTATTTTTTTTTTGTCCCTGTAATTCAGCTGTTTATGTTTAATATCTTTAAATGTTCAGCTTTGCAATGCATACACTGAATTAAATGATCCTGTGGTACAACGGGAACGATTTTCTGAACAACTCAAGGTATCTCATATTGTACAATGCTTGCATTTTCTGCAAATTATCTTGAACAAGGTCTGAATGTGTTCTCCAAATTATCAGGACCGACAATCCGGTGATGATGAAGCAATGGCTTTGGATGAAACATTTTGCACTGCTCTCGAGTACGGGTTACCGCCAACTGGTGGCTGGGGTATGGGTATTGATAGACTAGCCATGTTGTTAACTGATTCACAGAATATCAAGGTTTGTACTTCATCTCGTGTGTGTCTCTGTACACCAATGTGCTTGTGTTGAGGATGTTGATAGGTAGTCGCTTACCATCTATTGCATGCTTTCTGTTGGCAGGAGGTGCTGCTCTTCCCAGCCATGAAGCCTCAAGATGAACCTCCTGCTAAAGGTAATCAAATCTACTGGTAATCATTGTTCTAATGTAAAATAGAGGTTGATTCGGTTTACATTTACGTTCTGATTGGTGTTCCATTTCTTGTTCATTTAATATTCTTTCACAATTGCAGCAACTTGAGGAGTTGGAGTATCTGTCTTCAGGAGCCAGAGTTTCTTTTTCGTATGCTTTTTGTCTGGGAAGGGGATGTGTTGTCAATTGCTGATAAATTTTACTATCTTTTTCTTCATATCCCAATTTATTTCTGGAAGGGTTGATCGTTTGACCCTTCAGTTCAGTATTTGTATTTGAAAATGTTATAACATACTCATTAAATTTAATAGCACATACAGGTTTATTTTTAACTTAATTGCAGGAAGAATTTTACAGATTTCCATTTGACGAAACGCGAAATCATATTACACTTTTTTTAATTTTCTCCAACAAAATATGATTCTTCCTTATTCCCATGAATATCAAAGACCGTGATCTATCTTAAGTCCAAGTAGACTTGATCTCTAGTCTAGGACGAGTTGTAAAGTTAGGCATCAGTTCGGTTTGATCGGTTTAAAAGATTATTATTAAATTTAATTAATTTTTTTGATTTAAAAATTTTTTAAATTAAATTAAATTATTGTCATAGTTAAACTGTTAGTTTAATTGATTTAGTTTAATTTGATTATTTTTTATTTTTTAATTTCAAATTAAATATATTTTTTATAAATTATAATTATTTTATTATAAATTTGAGAAAAAAACAATGATAAGATAACAGTTTAATATACAACACAGAACTTGTTTATTTTATTAATTGAAAATTATATATATATATATATATATATATATATATATATATAATTTTAATAAATGATGTTTTTTAAATTTTAAATTAATGTTAGGTTAAAAAATATATGATTGTAAAATCAATTATATATATAATTTTGGTTTGAATCGATTTAAAATCGAGGAAAAAATATTTAAACTGGAAATCAAACTAAATTTTTTGTTTGTTTTATTTTTTAAACTGAAATCAAATCAAATAATTATTAAATCATTGGTTTCGATTTGATTTAATCAATTTGATTCACTTTGGCCCATTGTTGTTAAAATCGAATAGGATCGGCTGATCAATTAGGAACCGAACCAAGAATCGGTTCAGTCTGCTCCCATTTATCCGTCTCCGAAAACTTGTTAAAAAATCGGTGAATCGGTCATATAGGACTGATTTTTCGGTTCGAACGGGTCAAAAAAAAATTTTTTTTTATCCAAATGACATCATTTTTGTTAAGAAAAAAGACGTTTTGAATTAAAAAAAATTAAGAGAATTTTAGTAATTTTATTTCAATTTTACCCGACGTTAAAATTATGACTCTATTGCATGTTACTTTATTGCGTGAATAAATATTTGAACAAATGAATGTCCATAACTTACTATATATAACTTTTGACTTACTGTAATTAGATTGACACCATAAAATTTATGGTCTTACATAAATTATTGATTTAATTATAATTGTATTATATTTATTTTCATCGTATATATAATAAATATCAAATTATATATACATATATATGTATATAGATTTTTTTTTTCAATTTCAGTAGAACTTCTGACTCTCTATTTCTGATTTTTTAATCTATTTAGTTTTAAAAATATTAATTTAATCGATTTTAATCGGTTTGATTTCCATCCAAACGAGTTGAGTTTGTGTTTTACTCCGTTCAAGTTATTCAAATAATGGCCCAAATCCAATATTGAATTCAACTATTTTGATTTTGTGTCTTTAATACAATCCGATAAATTTTCAGTTACATTTCGATCAACGCCCTTGATATTTTATAGGGTTAATTACTATTTTTTTTATAAAATATTTAATATATTAATTTTTTTTTAATTTTTAAAAATACATTAATTTTTTTCTGAGAAATGTCATAATATATTATTAGATATTTCCATCTAATTTTGTCATTAGTCAATTTTTAATCAACTCTATAAGAATAGTAAAAAAATAGAAATGCTTTTATACTTTATTTTTAATTAATTACATTCTATTTTTGCTTTAAAACTTTTTTTAAGATTAAAAGATTTATTTTTATATTTTTGACAAATTTTAAAATAAAAAATAAACAAAAAAATTTTTAATTTTTTTTTTATTTTTTATTTTAAAAATAATTTAAGAAGAAATTAAATTATTTCTTCTTAAATTTTTTAATACAAATAAAAAATTCATTTTCATATTTTTGACAAATTTAAAAATAAAAAGTAAAAAATATTTTTATTTTTTATTTGTTATTTTTTATTTTCAAATTTTTATTTTTTAAAAAATATTTTTATTTTCAAATTTGTCAAAAGTATGAAAATATATTTTTTAACCATAATTTTTTTAAAGTAAAAAATAGAATGTAATTTATTAAAATTAAAGAGTAATGACATTTTTATCTTTTTACTGTTCTTATAGGGTCGACTAATGGTAAAATTAGATGAAAATATCTGATAGTATATTGTGACATTCGTCAGAGAGAGTTAGTATATTTTTGAAAGGTTAGCAAAGATTTAATGTAGTGAATCATTATACAGGAAAAATAATAATTAATCCTATTTTGTATTTACATTAATTAAAAATATACTGATACTTACAATGTTGTTAAATTTTAACTTTTTTTTTTCTTCAAAATAATTAGTTAAAAAAATGGTACGACTAATATCAATTAATCATTTTAACGGTAATAATAAGTTTATAAGAAACAAATGAATTATAAATTTGAAATTCATTTATAAATTAATTTCAATTATCAATGTAGATATAGTCTAATAGCAAGCGTAGATACCGCCAAAAATAATAGATAGAGTTTTGATTCTCTTCTAAGATAGCAACAGAGCGAATTTGGATGGGTTTTATTATTTTCATTTCCGTCCATATATGTTAAAATCTCATTCCATCTCATCTCATTCCCTAACGAATTAAAATTTTGATACCTCATTTCCATTTTCATGGGTATTGGGTTATATATTTTATTAATTTATTCTTCTTTTGAGTTGCATTTAATATTAAAAATAAATAAATTAAAAAGTTCAATAAAAAAATAGATATTCAATTAAATAATATATAATTTTTTGATAAATTTATTAAATTTTTTTACTATAATTAGAAGATTTGATTTTTATATAAACTTATTAGAATTTTTTTTATTATAAAATTATACTATATAAATTGATTTTTATTGATTGACATGTTAAAATTTAAATAAAAAATAAAAATAGATCATAATATATAAATTATAACAGATTTTGTTAAAACTATTTAAAACATAATATTATAAGATTGGTAATTAGTCACTAAACGATCGAATATCTATATTTTAATATATAATAATAAAAATTTAAATTATATATTGTTTTATAAATTATTATTATTATAATTATTATATTATTATATTTCTTCTATAAATAATTTTTTGCATATTTAATTACTTAATAAAATATTTAATAATTATATTTTTTACAAGTTAAATATAAGAAAATAATTATTTCTTATATATATATATATATATATATATATATATATATATATATATATATATATAAAAGGTTTGGCACGAGTTATAGGGTGGAGCATAAAATTTCCATCTACACCCCATACTTACTAAAAAATTTTGAACTTTCCTCATTTCCACCCCATTTTCCAGTCAAAACGAAAAATAAATTTTCCATTTTGATCGAGGTGGGGCAAGGCGGATCCTTATTGAGTTGAGGCATTTTGCTATCCCTATTCTCTCTTCCCAATATTAAAAAAAAAAAAATCTTATATTTGAAATGACAAAACATAAATTTGAGAATTCAATTTAATTTCATATTTTTGTACTTGAAATAAATATATAATTGTGTTATTTTCATTTTTATTTCATTAAATGTCCTAAATATAATAAGTATAATTATAAAAAATAAATCAATTGAAAAATAATTATATTTTATATTTATAATTAATATTTAATTTATAAACACAAAATATTTAATTCAAATCCAAGAAAATATAATTTGATTTTTTAATTTAAAAACAAAATATTGGAAATAAAAATTAAAAAGAAACTCATATGTGCCCTTCTTTCACCTAACGTTTAACAAACTAAATATAAAATAAAAAATTGATAATAATAATAATAATTGTCTTAAAAATCTTCCCATAGTTGTACTACTGAATGCATTGTATGCTAATTTTGGAGTTTGGAATTTTGATTTGGACAAATTTTAGTCAATCTCAACTTTATCATCGTAAATATACTGCAAAAGCCTTCGTTACACTATCCAATACAAAAATTATTACCATTGACAAAATAAAGGAACCAACAAAAGTAAGAAAATTTAAAGTTTCCATAGTCTCACTTGTTGGCACAGAGAGCTCACCTTCTTGGAAGATTTGCTTCGTGAGTCTTAATAAGAGAAATATATTCATAGAATCTTACATCACACTCTAATTTAAAAATTTTAATACAATGAGTTTATTCATCTTTTTTATTTATATCTTTTTTTATTAAGTTCATAATTCGAGATTTCATTCACATTTAATTTGAGTACACAATATGAATAAAAACCTTTTTACTTTCACTAGTTTGGGTTCATTGAAGCCATTTTGCTCCTCCATGTGGAGATGGCGACTGCAAGATCGGATTACCATCTCCATATTTATCTCTGTTGAACTATCGACTCTAATACTACTTGTTGGCGCCAATAAACCCACTTTCTTAGGAAATCTATTTCATGGCCTTGGTGAGAAGAACACATTCATGGACCTAACACCATATTCTAACCTAAAACCTAAAATAGAAATTAAAGTTCTATTCATATTTTCTCTAGATCTAAACTCTAATGCAAATAGGAGTAAGAAATACATAATCACCCTAATAATAAAATAACAAATAACTGTCCATAGATATAAGCACACTTGTCGAACCACGTAAAAAGTTTTGCATTTTCTCTCCTCTTCTTTATTTTAATATACGACTGTGTGTATTCATTGTGTGACTATGCTAACACCACTTGTTTTTTCTTCTATAACAAAATAGATCATCTGTGCAGGGGTGGAAGCCAAACCGAATCAAATCGATCAAACTAAACTGAAATAGATGATTTCACATCTGTTTGGTTTCATTTCAGTTTGAAAAATATAACAAACCAAAAATTTGATTTGATTTACGATTTGATATATATATATATATATAATTTATTATTATTATTATAATAAAATATGTTTAGTTTTATTTTATATACAATTACATACTTTTTTAACCTAACATTAATTTAAAATTTTAAAAAAATATCATTCATGAAAATTAACTAAAAATAAATAAATAAAATCTAATTCTTGAGAAAAATACAAGTTTTAAATGTGTTATAATAGAATATACAAGTTTTATATTGTATATTAAACTATTTTCAATATTTTTTTATCACGATATTTTGTCGGTATTTTTAATTCAAATTTATAATAAAATAATAACAATTTATATATATAAAAAAAATTTAGTTTAAAACCAACAAACAGAAGGCAATAAAATCAAACTAAATAGACAGTTTATTATAATAATTATTTGATTTGATTTAAACATATTTCAAATCAAAAATTGATTTAATTTGATAAAAATTTTTCAAACTGATCAAACGGAATCGATGTTATTCCCTAATCTACGCAACAAATTTAAAAAGTGTGTATTATGTCCACATGTTTAAAATAAATGAATAAATTATTTATTAATTATTTAATTTATTTAACTAAGAATAAATCAAATTTAAATAAAATTTAAATTCTATATGTTTATCCTTCTTAATTTTAATCTCTTAATAAGTGGAGATATATATTCAAAACATTTCTCTTCAAAAAGATGGTCTTTTTTGAACAGTCATTCATAGCTCTCTAAAGAATCATTCCATATATGTGTAATCTAAACAGTGAGAGTGTGAGTTATTTATGAAGAGACTTTTAACATTTTTCATCCCCCGATGTTTTCATTCTTATTTTCTTAGTGAAAGAGTCACTTATCTACCATGATGTTTTCATTCTTATTTTCTTAGTGAAAGAGTCACTTATCTACCATATCTATAAATTGTACATCAAAACTCGATCAAATCGTTTTCGCTGTGAGGTAATTTTATTACCCTATATTATTATGTATATTTTTAATATTTTCAATCTTATATCAGAGCTAATATGTTTTGCTCTTATATATTTATGGTAGACTATACATAATGATAATTTTTTATTTTTATTTTATGTAAATAAAAAATTATATGATTTTATTTTTCTTTTATATTTAGGAATTAGATTCTTTCATGAAAATATGATGAAAATTTATTTATTTACACAATAATTAATTTTTTATTTTTTATTTTGAAAATTTTAGTTTTTGTAACTATGATTAATTCGTTCGTTTGAGTGAATTTTTGGCCCAAAAACTACTGTTATTTCTGCGTTTTTATTACATAAACTTGTAGTAATACATTAAAGCTTTAAATCAATATAAAAATTACTTAGAATGGATTTAAAACGAGTGACATACAGGCTCATAAAGTTGGGTGTTTCAATATATTTTGATCACAAAATTCAGAAAAATTCTCCAGTATGGAATTCTAAGAAATTTATTTTTCTCACTCTCTTTAGTGGAGAGTGTGGTAAGAAATTTATGTAAGTCACTCTCCTCGTGGGTAAGTAGTGACCTTCACTCTCACTTCTAAGTCGGTCGACAAGTGTATCTATTGCATAATCTCTTACATTACAAAACTCTTTAATCCTACTAGAACTAAGCATGTTTTGCACCATATTCCTCCTCAAAGAGCCATAACAGGCGGCGTTGACGGTGAACTTGTTGCAACTAAATATAATTCTTGAAGGATTTTCTTTAGGCTTACTTAATAGCAAAAAGAGGACCTCTTTCAATAAGAGCTTCATGAACCATTTTAGAATCAGAAAGAATCATTAGAGTTCTTGTTCCCATCTTTAGATTAAAGATTGGATCATATTCTGGAAGTAAATCATTAACATATTGGAAGAAGGCTTCCCTCAATGAGCAACTTGAAAAAAAATTGCCAACAATAGGCCAACCTGGTGGACCTGGAGTAGGACTGAAGTGTTTGTTGGATTTGGATTTTGGATACAAGAAGTTACAAAGATGGAAAGAACGGTAAAGATGGAAATAAAGGAGGGTGGTGGAGGATTGGGGGTTGTGTTGGTGGTGTTGAGATTAGGGTATTCATAAACCTCTTAATCCGTCTAATCCGACCCAATCCAATTCAACTCATAATTAAATCGTAATTTATTAAGTATCGTGAATTGACTTGGTTCAACACCCGTATTTTTGAATTATATTTTTTAAATCATATTTTATGAGAATTTATGTTTATTTTTAGGATACTTAAATAAAATAGTGAATATAAAATATTTAAAATTTTATATTATTTTAATTTTAATTTTAAAAAATTTAAAGAATTATTCAATTGTCTATTTAAATATCTATTTATGTATGTATTTATTTATTTAATCATTTAATCATGTTTTTTTTAAATGATATTTAAATTTTCATTTTTGAAATTATATTCAGTTATTAAGGTTTTGAAAATATTATAGACTAATTATAATTATATTTTAATTATAAAAGAAATTTAACAAAATTTAAAAAAGAGTTTAGTAATTATATGTATATGATTCGATAGTAGATTTTAAGGGAGGAGGAGCCGAGTGTTTACCACTAGGTGAATCTTATTTTCTTATTATTTTATTTAACTGATTCATATTTAATACCTAATGTTTTGAAAAAACATATATAAAATGTGTAAGTTTTATTTAATTGATTTATATTTAATACCTAATGTTTTGAAAAAACATATATAAAATGTGTTAAGTTTTATTTAAGTTATTCACATTTAATACATAATGTTTTGAAAAAACATATATAAATTGTGTAAATTGGGATTAGATCCCTAAGTTTGGAGCAGGGAAGGTAGTACATTTACCATTAATCCACCTACATTTCCTTGTTATTTGTTTGGGTTAAGTATTATGACTTCCCTATATTTTTTTTAAATTATACTGCATCGTTCATGTGTTTTTAAAACTATATTAAAATGTTCATACATTTTGCTTTCGTTAAACAATAATATTATTTCGTCTAATTTTTTTCCTTTTTCTATTAGTTAAAGTTCAAAAAGTCAATTTTTAATTAAATATTTATAATTAATTATTTTGAGATCCTTATATTTTTCTAAATTATACTAAATTGTTTATGTACTTCTAAAATTATACTAAAACGTCTCTTTATTTTTCTATTTAATCCAAATCGCATCTGGTAATCTCACCGCCAGCCAATTTCCCATCCGCACTTTTAAAATAAATTTTCAAGTCACATTCAATTCTTGGATTTAATTTACCATTCTTAAATTTACCCAATTTCAATCTAATTCTCAAATAAAATTTCACATCTATGTTATAAATATCAAAAGTCTTTTCTTAATTAAAATCTGTAAGTTCTTCTCCAACAAGAAAAATCACTTATTGTCCTAGAAATTCAAGGGTTATAATGTTAGTATTTTTGTATCCCTGGTAAAAAAACTCAATAAATCATAATTAAATTGGATTGAAGGGGGAAAAAAATGAATATTATGTAATTTTTATTACAGTAAAATTCTTGGTCATTTTAGTATAATTTTACAAACATATGGACAATTTAATATTATTTGAAAAACTATAGGGACGTCGGAATAATTAATCCTAAATATTTTAATTAAAATTTAATTTTTTGGGGTTAGACTAACGTAAAAAATAGAAAAATTAGACGAAAATATCTCATTGTCTAACGGAAGCAAAATACAGAGACGTTTTAGTACAATTTAAAAAATATATGACCGATTTAATATAATTTAGAAAAATATTAAAACATAGTAGTGTATATATATATATATATATTTTCCCCATTCTTTTGGATGAAAAATATTTTAAATGGTGCAGGTTGAATAAGATGGGTCTAGTTGATCTGAGTGTTTTTTGAAATGTTTGAATTTGGCTGAGCTAATTACTTCCAAAATGGATAGGTAATATGACTGTGGTTTTGTTTTGTTCTATGGTTTGAAATATCATACTTTTAAAAATAAATTTGAAACTATTTTGAAGGGATTTTCTATATAGAATCTATCCTCCATTGCTAAAATATTTTCAAAATGGTTTTTCTTCAAATATTCATTGGTTTTCAAAAACCGTTTTTTCTTTGAAATAACAATCTCAGAAATATTTGGAGGATTTAAAATATTTTGAGATGAGATTTTGGAGGGAAAAACCATCTCATTTTTTGAAATAGTAATAATTTATTTATCTTTGTCTCTTGAGGAAGAGGGTTTTGAAGAGGAGCCCTGTGATGTTTGGGCCTATTGGACTTTTTGAAGGGTTAGAATCAATTCTGGACTCTGGGTGAGCTGTTCAACCCAGTTTTAAATTTGAAACTCTTTAGAAATTTGGTCTGGCTTTGAAGTTTGTTCCTCCTCAAGAATGTCAGCCCATGATTTAATGGGTTGGGCAGAGGAAGGTTTTGAAATTTTTTGGGTTTGGCTCGAGGCCTCAACTTTATTTGAATCTTTATTTAGGCTTTTGCCCTTGTATTTGGACTTTCTCGGCATTAAGGCCTGTTTTGAAGAAATTCTCTTGTTAGAAAATCTGGTATTGAATTTGTATCTCCTTTTATATATTCAATTTCAAAATCAAATATACAAAGGATTGTTTGCCATTGGACAAAGATCTGTTTTGAAGCAATATTTTGAACATCTTTTTGTAAAACTTCTTTTGCAGATTTACAATCAATTCTCAAAAAAAAATTTGATTTAAAAGATCACTTTGAAATTTTGAAATGCACAAAACTTTTGAAAGAATTTTTTTTTTTTTTTTTATTGTAGAATAATTCTTTTGACAATCATTTCAATGTGTAGATGTAAATTGGACTATGCATTCTCGCCTATTTTGAAATTGTTTTAGGATTCCACCATATCCTTTATCTAATGTATCAATCTCCACTATTTTTAGAGCTAATGGATCAACTATATGCAGACAAGGGAGTTCTAAAACCTGTTGTTTAATTTTTTCAATAATCCTAGTATGCTGCTCAGACTATAATACTATATTTTTTCTTAATTTATCATGCAATGGTTTCGCTAGATGATTAATCATTGAACATAAATCTAAAACATAATTCAGACTTCCTAAGAATCTTTGCAATTGTATTTTATTTAAGATTTTGTCAGGAAACTTAGATGCAAATGCAAAGGATCTCTTAATTGGTGATATGGTGCCTTGAGTTATGTAATGACCTAAAAACCTAACACACGTTTGAAAAAGAAAAATTTTAGATTTTGAAACTACTATACTATTTTTCTTTGCAACATGCAAAAATATCTGTAGATGTTTGAAATATTGTTCAATTGAGTTTGAAAAAATTAATACATCATTAATATAGACAATGCAAAAGTTTGAATATGGATTAAAAATGTCATTCATAATCCTCTGGAATTCTGAGAGAACATTTTTCAAATTAAAAGACATGACATTCCACTCATACTGTCCAAAAGGGACCGTGAATGTAGTTTTATATCTATCTTTAGGATGGATTTGAATTTGCCAAAAATCAGATTTCATATCAAATTTTAAAAATATGAAAGCTGAATACAGTTTTGAAAGCAACTTTTTTTTTTTGTTCAGAATAGGATATCTAATCCATTTTAAAGCCTTGTTCAGATGTTTGAAATTAATCACTAGTCTAGATGTTCCTTTTTCTATTTCACTTTTTTTGTTGATATAGAAAGTTGCACAAGACCATGGTGATCTGGATTTTGAAATCAAGTCTTAGACTCTAAATTTAGAATTTCTTCTCTACAATGTTGTTCTAGGGTTCCATTCATTTGAATAGGTATGGTTTTGGTTGGAATTTGTCATTCATCAAAATTTATTTCATAAGGCAGATCAACTATGTGTTGTTTTTTGCTCCAAAAAATATTTGGAAGATCTGAACAAATTTCCTACTCAATTATTTTTTGAAAGTTTGAAAATTTATTTTGAATAAAATTATTTTGAATTTTTTTAAAATTTATATCTTGCTGCAAATGCATCATATGTGTTTGTTTTCCTTTTATCAAAGTATTAATTTCAAAATTATAAATGGAATGTGCTTTATAAGATTGAGATTCATCTTTTTTAGGTCTTTCAATAAAAAGAAAAATGATTTTGGATTTTCTTATTTTGAAAACAATTCATTATTAGTGACTTTATAGGGAGTTATCAAATTGATAAATGGAGTCACTAATATAACCATCTGATTTAGATTTTTGTAAGAATGAAAATATTCTTTAACGCAATAGTCCCATTAACCATTGAAACTTTCGTTTTCGGCCAATGGTCAGTTTGGATTTATTGGCTGTTGAAAGAGTTTCATTCATTATTTTATTATATCTTTTGGGAACCAAATCATTCCTGATATTGTTGAGATCTGATCCTGTATCAAATAGTGCAATTGTTTTCAATTGAAAATTATTTGAAAAAAATAATTTTGATTTGAATTCAATATTTTTGAGAAGTGATTTCTCTCAAAACATTTATAAAATTCTATGAAATTTCTGAAACTGTTTTCAAATCTTCCAGGTTTGGAGATTCAAGATTCTCTAATTGATTATCTGAATCTGTTTCATTTTTTGAATCCACACTTAAGATTGAAATGAGATTTTGAAGACATTAAGAATCATTTTTCTGCTTTTATTTAAGCTCTTTGAGTTTTGATTTTATCTCTTTAATTTCTTTTTGAAGATTTTTGAATATTTGTTACACGTTTTTTAGATTTCTTTCCTCTATCCAATATGACTGTAAGGTCATAATTACTTCTACTGGTAGAGGATTAGAGAAAGGGTCTTTCAACAGGCTTTGGTTTTTCTTCTAATGATTTTAAAAGCTTGTCTAGACATTCTTTTTGAATTTGTGGATTAATATACTTAATTGCCTCAGGAATTGCTTCTTGACTTTTTGTAAGCATATTAATGGTTTTTGAATTTTTATTTTCTTTAGAATCTGTTTTAGAACTAGACTGTTTTTTAACTGAAAGAAAAGTTGCCTAACTCATCTTTTTGAAGAGGTTTTTTAATTTTTGAAGAACCGGAGTATTCAGGCTCAAAAGACTCAACTAACAGGACAAAGATTTTATCTATGATTTCTTGATATAGTTGAAGTTTATGTAGTCTGGTATTCATTCTATATAATTTTGAAGTGTGTCCTTTCTTGCCATATTTGTAGCAAGCGATGTCCTTAAAGTCTTGTCCTAGGCTTGGATTTTGTCCTAGACTGGGACTTCTTGTAAGATTTTGAATTATTCTTAAAAGAAGAGGGTTTTCTATAATAAGTCTCATTTTTAGGTTGAAAAGACTTTCTATAATTTGAATGGGATTTAGATTTCTTATAGGAATCTCTCTGTTTACTACACTGACCACTACAAGGTTTTGAATATTTAGTGAGGTTTAGATCAAATTGTTAACAGAAACTACCTAGTTTCTTTCTAGTTTGTTTCATTTTCTACTTAAGGTGTTTTTGGAGTTGCAAGTCTTGGCAAATTTTAAGATCTTCCTTTTGGATTATACTAATTTGTTCTCCATAGGTAAACTGGTCATAAGGAATTTGGTAACCAAAGGCTTGTCTAATATAATTTCTGCCTTTTCTCCTAATATTTAAGGTAGTCCTACTAGGAATTTAACTTTTAAAAAGGTTGGTTAGACCCTAAAGCATTACTCTAGTCAGAAAAGTGTTTCTGTAATTTTGAAAATTACTAAGATTCCTATACTTATTGCTAAGGAGTTCACTGTTTTTGTCTTTGAGATATGAGGGATCTCCTCTGAAATGGAGAGATATGGCTAGGATTAAGGTTGACACCAAATCTTCTATAGTGTTACCTAAATCATATAGAAAAGGTGTTTCATCCTCAAAAGTTTTGATTGAACCTAAGATTTTTTGTTGTTGGTGTGGAGTTAGATAATAATCCCACTATCCTTTTAGTTGTCCGAAAAAACCAGCTATTAGGAGTTCAGCAACTGGTTTATCTGATATTTCTAATTGGCTCCTATAGGCATTTGCTGCCATTGTCATCTGCTAAAGTAAACTAAGGATGTTATATTCAGTCATGCCATCTAAGTTCCACTCATTGACATATGAGACATTAAATCTAGACTGAACTAAGATATTGGGTCTGTTTTCTAGCCTTAAGTCTGGAGCTGTAATCCTAGGAATAGGATTCTGTCAAGTCAGTCTACTGATTTGAGGAATTTTTTCCTATTTGAAAGCTTCTTCATTAGAAGTCGCTTAGTTTTGCTTTATAGCACTCACGTTTCTACATTGAGATTGAGGAGTTTCAGGTACTATATGTCTATAGGATTCAGAGGTGGTTTGGGAAGTAAAGGTTTACACTATACCACTCTGAAGATCTCTAATGGCATGAACAAATTCAAATTTGTTGGTTTGAAACTGTTGTTGACTATTTTTTGAAACCTGAAAGGGTTTGAAGACTGGATTTTTAAGTTTTTTTTTTGTTTTCTAATCCTATAGGTTTGAAAACAACAGTAGAGGAGACAACTGACTTTTGAATTTGGCTATCTATCCTAGTCAATTGTTTTCCTATTATTTGAAAATTAGCATTTGAAAAGTTGTTCTGAAAGACGATATTCTTAAGATTTATATAATCTTAATCCTAAACTTTTTTGAAAGGCACTGCTTCTATCTCATGTTCACAATAAGGAATATAAATTTTTCTAAAAGGAGGGTGTTCAAACTGTATAGTTTGACCATCTACCTTCCATTCTGGGAGTTTTTTCCTAGAGGTGACTGGATTAATAAATTTGCTTGAATTTTGAAAGAATATGCAATATTGTTTTAATTTGCATAAATTTCAAACCAATCAAAAAATATGATTTGAACTTTATGCTCATTACAAAAAGCATAATATTTTTCTTGAATTTCATTTATGACTTTTAAGAAGTTTGGAAAAAATCAAATTTTATTTGATTCATTATTTTTTGAACAAAAATCTTCATGAAGAAGTTTTTTATCAATTTGAAAATCATTTTCAAGGACATTTATTTTTACTTTAATATTTTGGGTGATAACAGAGGGTGTGAGAGAAGAAAGTGGGGACATATGTTCTTCTTCTTGGTTTGGAGATTGACTATCAGTATAAACTAGTCTTAGTATATTTGTGTAGTAGTCAACGTTTTGAAGTATAGAGCTGGGTATTTCTCTGGTATATCTGGGTATATCAGATGTAGAATACTTTGGTTGTATGATTTGAACTGTTTGTACAGGTTCTTTTGAAGTGTATGGGGCATATATGATAGAGAGAAGCTGGGATATTTTTCCAATGTCAATAGTTGAAGAGGTAGACGCATTTCAAAAAACTTGGATGAAGTTGATTTTCTAGCAAAAGTGAGTTTTACACTACCATCAGAAAATTGGGTTATATTTCTCAAGTCTGAATTGGGTTTAGTCTGTTTTGGGGTTTTAGGTTGGGTAGCTTCTTCTAAAGTCTAATCTTCTGGTAGAGTAATGTCTTTCCATTGATTTTTTCTTGGAATGACAATATTGACTTTTAAAAGGTCAGTTTGAAGCAAAAGAGTTTCTCCTTTTGGTGAGTGTTGGATGTATTTTAAGGCAAAAGAAGAAATCATTACCTTGTAATGAATTTTGAAAATTAATGCTATTGGAATGGATCCAACAAGTATTTTATAGTTATGAGTCTTAATTTGAAGAACTATACTATTTAAAATATTTTTATCATTTAAATAGACATTATATTTGGATAACAACTAAAGCTGATTGGTCATTTGTTAAGGCTGGACTTTACAGTTCCTAACAAAGAATCAATAAAGTTGAAAAACCTAACATCTTTTAGGACTGCTAAGATTGAGGTATATAATCCTTCTCTAGTTAAGGGTTTAATATTTACTTGGACTAATCCTATATGTATGTACTTATAGGATCTATCCCTATATTTTTGAAGAGACTTTGAAGAAAGAAGTTGGATTTCCTCAAAGAGTTTTGAAATTTGAATGTCTTTCTCCTCAGTTTTGATTGTGAAATCATTTTTAAAGAGTTTTGAAAATTTTGAAAATTTATAAATTTGTTTTTATTGAACCCTGAGAATATCTCAGTTATCAATCTATTTTAAAAAATCTTCAATAGTGATTTCTTAACTATTGATTATCCTTTTGAACTCTGAAAAATTAGAGGTAAAAGAGTTTGAAAGAAATGTGATTCTATAGAAAAATGAATTTAAATTTATTTTTTAAATAAATAATAAAAATAAATTATTGTTGAATGAACATGAATATGGTATCAGAGTCTGGGGATAATGTTGATACTTTTGCATAATATTTACATTCATTTAAGAAGATAAACAGAAGAATAGATTTTTGTGAGTGAACCGTTGAGCGAAGGTACAATTGTAAATCCCATTTCGAGAATTATATAGCGGTATATATATA
>CANXYC010230732.1:0-13755 GCA_948193065.1 Aleurites moluccanus | reverse complement strand
ACCCTATAAATGCATAACATGTGTTTATGAAATAAGTTCTTAGTATATGGTTTGAAATTATTGAAATGACTAAAGATAATTTTGAAAACTCAGTTAGAGCAAAAATGAGAAACATTTTCGGCAATTGTCGGTACCGATATCACTGCCGCAAAAATATGTATGCATGAGTTAATACAGTAAAAAGAAAGAGGAGAAAAATGTTTAAGAACATTGATAAAGTAAGCAATGGCAAAATCATAAATAAAGGGAACTTTAGGGGTATAGTGGAATTTCGATAGTCTAAGTTTCAGAACGGCTCTAAAACTATTTTTATTAAATAGTATTAATAAAAATAAGATGTTCGAATATTCACTTTAAAATCCAAATCCCAACGGAATTATCAGAACAAATAACCGAAGGAAAATGTGGCAAAAACACAATTTAAGGAAAGTTAAAGGACCAAAAGAAAATTTACCATTTGTGACTTGGTATATAAGCTTGCCTTAGAAAATTTTTTGCCTATTTGCTTCATCTTCCATCGTAGCTTTGTTCTTCATTTTCCAATTGATTTTCCTTCCATTTTGTTAAGGAAAAGTGTTGGAAACTTGATTTAAACACCAAATTATCCATCCTCCATCAAACTCTATCTATAGAAATCAAGAAAATTTCAAGAACACCATGCTTAAGGATTTTGTCCATTTCAAGCTTTTGAGGTATAATGTTGCTTTGGTTGATTTTATGGTTTAATTAGGGTTATTTGATGATAGTTAGATTGGGTAATTGGTTTAATTGCATCAATTGATGCATTAAGCATTTTTGCCCAATTTTCAAACCCTAAACCTAAGTTGTATAGATGGATTTTGTGTAAATGAGTTAGGATGTGTAAATTGAGTATAGAATAAGTCAATTGGATGTTTATTGATGATTAATTGATGATGACATTGTTGTAGAAAATTCGGTTGAAGAAAATTGCCGATTTTACCTACTTTGAGAAATTTGAGGAATTTGGTGGCAAATCAATTTTTCTTGGTGATTTGGAGTGTTAGTGAGTATTTTATGCATCATATGTTATGCCTAATTAATAAAATGCCATTTGAAATCCATTTGTGAAAAGGGCCTTTTGGCCGAACCCTAATTGGGAAATTTGCCCTTAAATTGCTTTGATTTTTGGCATTTTTTTCAATGCCTAATTGATTCGTATTGATGATATTTATTGAGTTGTATTTAATGCCTATAGAATTGCTTTCGTGTGTATTTTATTGACAATTGGGGCAATGTCAATGTTGCACCAAAACCTTGCCAAAATGTCTATTGTTGGTAGCACACCAAGTGTTCGATAAAATGCCTAGCTCAAAAATTCATAGGCCAACCATTTGAATGCCACCATCGCCAGTGACAATAGCATGCCAATTGCGTCAACTTTTTGGCCGTAAATAATCAATTTATGTCTGTTCACATTATTGGTTGCTAGACCTTTGGTCATCGTATAATCGGTTATTATTAATGTCTTATTGACTTTATGCTCATTCAATTGATTGATGATGAGTTATTGATACTTGTCGATGCCATTATTTTGAAATGGTATCTATTGATGTGTTATTGATTCTATTGATTCCGAGGTGATTTGACAGAACTGCCGCCCCGACAAGATAGTGAGTTCATACTGTTGGCATTGTGCACAATGTATTGTTATAATACCCTGTACTAGGAAGGGATGTCCTAGTCATAAAATCCATACTGTCTTATATTTATTTATATAAGTGATTTGTGCTTGACACATATCTATGAGTTTCATGGCTTTATATTTGTCATTTCCATCTTATCCTTGTGATATATATTCCATTAATGTGATTGTTTACTTGCAGTCATATTTTGTACTTGATTCTGTATTACAGAGATTCTGAGCAGATTGATTCATTTATTTCATCTGCCTATTGCTTATTGATATTCCATTACCTATTTTATTAGTCGATGCATATTAGATTTACTGAGTATCATATATACTCACCCTTTCACTATTTACCCTCTTAGGTGAAGAGTGGGAGGCAGATATCCTAACTTTTGACTCTTTGTGGTTTCTGCATTTTTTTTTAGCAGTGTAATTATTTTAAACACTGAATATTTTGTATGTTCATATCCTAGTTGCTCCATGGGTCTTGTATGGTATAGTTAGTGTATGAATATGTGTGTATGCAAATATTGGAGATTATTAATGATATGATTATGGTATTTACAGAAAGTTACAGAATGAATGACAGAGTGACAAAATAAATAGTGAATATATGTAGTGTATGGTTATATACTGTTATTATTGACTGATGATAGGTTTAGATATTTTCGCTGCAATATTGTTATTGTATTATTGTGATTGATGGGTTCTACGGGTGCCGGTCGCCTCGACATCTCCCGCACCTTAGGACCGTCGCAATCCAGAAATGGGTCGTAACACATTGATTAAAGGATTATTGGCTAATCAAGATAAGTTGTGGAATATATTGATGTTATTGTTTATTTCCATTATTTCCTCTATTTACCTTTAAACTTTCCTTTTTAATTCTTTTTAGTTATAATTCTTGTTATAAACATTAATGTTATTTCTAACTGATATATGAAACTTTACTCTTGAATTTTTGTCATAACTATATTATTACTTGATGGGAGCTTAGTCACCTTTATTTGGATTAAGTCTCTTATTGAGATTTCTTTATTTCTTTTTATAATTAATTGATTGGTCTTTAGGCCACTAGATAAATAATATTGATACTAAAAGACCATTTAGGTCATATGTTGTTTATTGTGTATATTGACATTATTATTGGACCTTAATTGAATGTTGTGATAAAATGTTTTTCCCAATGAGGGATAAATCATTGAACAATATATACCAATGACTCAACTGATGAAATCTGAAATATCAGTGGCTTCACATAGGGGAGGTCTATCGACCCTAGGCGTATTATCCATGCAAGAATATATGAGATTGACAGGGAAGCATTGCCGCCCTTTTATTTGATTGATTATATAGATTGTTCTTGTAACATCCTAGGTGAAACCCTAGCACTTAAACCCTAGTAGGAAACCCTAACCCTAGCACCTAAACCTTAGTTGGAGTTAGGGGGTGTTTATATGGGTTGGTTGTTATATGTGTTATATGATTTATTTGATGTGATTATATGTGATTGACTGTTATACATGTTATAAGATTTAATTGATGTGTTACATGTGCGATTGATTGATATATATAATGTTATATGATTTAATTGTGTGTTTACATGTGTGTTTTATTGTAAATTAATTATTTGGGGAAAATAAATTGAGGATAATAAAGTAAATAAATAAAATAAAATAGTTCAATTGGGTTAGAAAAATAATAGGACTTGATTGCAAAAGGAAATAAATAGGAGGGACTTAATTGGAAGTTTGTAGGACTTATTTGTAATAGAAAGAGATGGAGGGAGGAGTTAGTGGCAATTTGGTGCATCATGATCCAATGGAGCAATGTATTGGTGCACTTAAATCAAATGGATGCATGTGTAGAGCTCAAAGTGAGCTTTGTGAGATTAAAACACTAGATTTCCTCCAAAAATTCCACTAACTAATAAACAAGAGAAAAGAAATCTGCATTTTGTCAAATTGTTTCCCAAAAACCGTGTGCCTCCAACCAAAGAAGAAAACTCCTTCTTCTCCATCATTTTTGGTTCGGCCATTGTAGCACCTTGAAGCCTTGAAGATTTTCTTCAAGTCTTTGGTGGATCAAACCATCACATTTCCTCCATTTCTTCATCCAAGCTTCAAAGATTTAGTTGGTGGTTGTTTTGAGAACTTAGGGTTCGGTTTCTGCAAGAGTTCAAGGTAAGGTTTAAAATTCTAGTTTGTTTAGTATTTCTTGATGATTAAAGGTTGGATAGAACCTTGGTTTGGGGGATTTTTGTTTTGGTTAGGAAATTGGTATGGTGACCGAACCAATTAGGGTTTTTGGGGAAATTTTGATTATAATTTTAAATCGTAAAATTGATGATGAAATTGGTGTTGAATATATATTAATTACATGATTTATGTGTCAATTGAATATTTGTTATATATTTTCCCTTTATTTTCCCTTTTGGCCGAATTGATTGGGGGGAAATTGGGGGAAGGTTTGCTTCCTTATTCAATTGTGCAATTGAAGTGATAAATGGTGTTAATTAAATGTTAATTGAATGATTTAATTGAGAATTGAATGTTTGATTTTGAATTTGATTTTGGACCGAAGTGAATGGGTGTAAAATTGGGAAAAATGGCCTTTGATGCTTTGTTTGAGCAATTGAATGTGTAGATGATTCCTAATGGACTAAATTGAGGTGAATTGAATGTTTAATTATGAATTGAAATTGTTTTGTTGGATTGCACCATGGATCAAAATGGGGAAGTAGGGTTTGGTGTGTTTTTGCTTCTAAAATTCTGCAATTGAGTGCTTAAAACTTAAATTGGCATGTTGAATTGATGTTTGAATGCTTGAATTGGAAAAATTTGTGAAAAGGAAAGAAAGCCCCTTTGGGCCAAATGCTCATTTTGGGGAAAATGAGAAATTTGGTTGGTTTTTGTTAAATTGTTTGGTTACAAGTGTAATTGATAGTTTGAATTTCATGATTGTATGTTTAATTGAAGAAATTAGGGTTGGTTTAGGAAAAACCTCCAAATCCGAACCTAATTAGGGCAAACTTGAGGAAATTGGGTTGAATTGGTGAAATTGAGTTTGGAATTGTTCAATTACCGTATTTAATTAAGAAATTATGGAGTTTAATTGCAAAAATGGGGTTTGGATAATTTGGGCCCTATGGGCCAAATGGAATTGGGCCTAAAGTTAGGGTTTTTGGTCTATTATGTGTGTGCAATTGATAAGTATATGTAATATGGTTATTTGATAAGTCATGGTAGCATATAGGAAGTGATTTGCATGGTTGTAGTGCATATGTAATGTGTTTAGGTCCTTATGACCAATAAAGTTTAAAATACTTTGGCATGAAACCTAGGCTAGAACGTGAACCCAAATTTGTTTGACTATGCTTATAAGATGTGTTATTAATGTTGTATGGAAAGAAATTTGAGTTTAAACTCCTTTTGAGTGTTGTTTTGGAATGGCCAAGTGACTTAGTGAAATGAGGGTTTTAAATGTGAAAGTGATATGTGTACCTTGTTTGAAATGAGTGTGTATATGTGTTTGAATGTGATATGTTGGTTTGATATAGTGTCTTATCGGAGAGTTGGTATGTGTATAGGGGAATCCTCCAAAGGAAAGGAGAAGGTGACAGAGCAGTAGGTGCTCGGAGCCTTGGAGGGGCATTTTGGGCTTTTTGCACTTAAGGTGGGTTTATAAATATGTTATTGCATTTCTAGTTTAAGATATTGTCATTTGGACATGTTATATGACCTTTGATCATGTTGGAATGATTTTAGACCAATTTGATCAAAGTTGCCCCTAAACGTGCCATTCAGCCAAAACTGGGGCTACCGAAATGGCATAAACTAACCTGAACTTTGAATGGCTATAAAAGTTATTTTATAAATTGGTTTGATCTCAACTCAAGCCTAATCATCTTATATATATGTATACTTGTATCTTAGATGTTAAATTTGTATACCATATATTTATAATATGTAAAACCAGAAAGTTACTGAAAAACGAGAAACGAACCCGTAATTTGGTAAGTCGCTGCGACAGCGCAACCGAACCCGACGGACCAATTTTGTAAGTTGTTCCTGATTGACTCTATATTTGTTCATATGGATATATTGACTATATTACACCTAGGATCCCTGTCCTAAGCCACTTTAATATCATCAATCAACAGTGACTTCACCCGAAATTAGGCTATCAAAGCTTGGTTATGATCCTGGGATCCCAAATCCAACTCTACTCCTAAATCTGCCAGCTCTCTCATATCTTGGATCAATGGCCTCCTGCCAATCACAATATAAGCTAGACTGCCCATGGATTTCCTGCTCAGAGCATCCGCCACTACATTGGCCTTCCTTGGGTGATAAAGGATCTCGCAGTCATAATCCTTAAGCAGCTCCACCCATTTACGCTGCCTTAGATTCAGATCCTTCTACTGAAATATATATTGTAGACTCTTATGATCAGTATATATCTCACATTTCAATCCATACAAGTAAGTTCTCCAAATCTTCAAGGCAAAAATCACAGCTGCCATCTCCAGATCATGAGTCAGATAATTTGCTTCATGCTTCTTTAACTGACGAAAAGAATAAGCAATTACCCTACCAATCTGCATCAATACACACCCTAGACTAAACCGAGAAGCATCACAATACATAGTGAATTTCTCCCCCTCAACTGGTAATGCCAACACAGGAGCACTGGTAAGGCAACACTTCAAAGTCTGGAAGCTACGATCGCACTCATCCGTCTAGACAGATCGCTCCTATTTCCTTATCAATCTAGTCAAAGGAGCTGCAATCTGGGAGAAATCCTTCATAAACCTCCTGTAATATCCAGCCATGCCCAGAAAACTGTGAACCTTTGAAACACTGGTAGGCTGGGGCCAATTAGTAATCACCTCAATCTTTTGAGGATCCACCTTAATCCCATCCTCGCATATCATATGCCTAAGAAAGCACACTTCGGTTAACCAGAACTGGCACTTAGTTAGCTTGGCATATAGCTGATGCTCCCATAGTGTCTGCAACACAATCCTCAGATGCTCCATATGCTCTTTCTCACTCCTGGAATAAATAGTATGTCATCAATGAATACAATGACAAACTTATCCAAATATGACCTGAACACCCTATTCATCAAATCCATAAAAGCAGCTGGTGTATTGGTCAATCCGAATGGCAACACCAAAAATTCATAATATCCATAACGGGTCCTGAAAGCAATGTTAGGTATATCACCCCTCTTAATCTTCAACTGGTGATACCCAAACCTCAGATCAATCTTCAAAAAATGGCTGGCACCCTGCAGTTGATCAAACAAGTCATCTATCCGAGGAAATGGATACTTGTTCTTTATTGTGACTTTGTTCAACTATCTATAATCTATACACATCCTCAATGAGCCATCTTTCTTCCTCACAAATAGTAATGGTGCACCCCAAGGAGCACTACTCGGTCTGATGAACCCTATATCCAATAGCTCCTGTAACTTTACCTTTAATTCCTTCAGTTCAGCTGGAGCCATTTTGTATGATGGTATAGATATAGGGTCTGTGCCTACATGTACCTCTATCTCAAACTCAATCTCCCTATCAGGGGGCAATCCTGGCAACTTGTCAGGAAATACATCAGGAAACTTTTGAACAACCGATATCTGATTCAACTATACAGAAGACCTCTGCACATCTACCATATGTGCCACATAGGCTGAACAACCTTTCATAATCATCCTCTTAGCCTGGATAGCAGAAATCAGGTTAACCCGAAGCTCCCGAATATCACCCTGAAACTCAAACTCTGGCTGCCCCTTAGGCTGGAATCTAACTCTCTTTCAATAACAGTCTATAACTGCCCGATTCCTCGTCAACCAATCCATACCCAAGATAACATCTAACTCTAGCATAGGTAACTCAATCAGATAAGCACGCAAAATGTTTTCATCAATCTCAATAACACAATTAGGGTAGTAATAGTCGACATCAACACTAACACCCATAGGAGTAGCAATCATCAATGGCACATCTAATAATCTCCTTTCCTTATTCAATTTGGGTGCAAAATGTGGTGACACAAAAGAGTGAGTAGCACCCGAATCAAATAAGGCATTTGCAATCTCATTATGAATCTAGATGTTACCTGTAACCACGTTGTCGGATCTCTGGGCCTCCTGGGTGTTGACAACAAACACTTTTTCCTGACCCCTACCAGCTGGAGCCTGACTACCACTGGGAACCTGTGCTCCTCTGCCTCTGCCTCTACCTCTGGCTGTAGCCTCTCTACCTAGATTCTGACTCGCCTGTACCATTGGCTGTGAGACTGTGATAGATGGCTACTGATCAGCCCTCAATGGACAACTGTTAGCATAATGGCCCTGCTGGCCACACCTCAAACAAGCACCAGTCCGTCTATGAAAATCCCCTCCATGTCTCAGACCACAAAACTCACAAGTAGGAATGCTGGGTGCCTGTACAGCTGGCCTCGAAGAACCCTGAGAGTAGGCAGGTGCTAACTGAACTACTGGTGATCCCCTATTATGTAGTCTCCTCCTCTGACTACTAGCTGTAGATCTTTGCTCAAACCAAGGTATTGGCTCTACCTGTCTAGGATGGGAGCTGCTCTCCCCCCTCCTAACCTGTGATCTTGGACCCCTTTTCCTCAGCCCTCTCAGTCTTGTATTTCTCTTCCATTTGTGTAGCCTTTTCAATCACTGTAGTCAAGGAGGTAAACTCTGTAGCCAATAAAGCATTATGGAGTGCAGCATGAAGACCCTTTCGAAACCTACTACACATATCAGCCTTTGTAAGTACAATATGAGTAGCATATCTACTCAATCGAATAAACTCCTCTGCATACTCCTCTACTGACCTGTCTCCCTACTGAAGCTTTTTAAATCTAACCGAGTTGTTGGTCTTCACCCCCTCTGTAATGAACTTGTCAATAAGTCCCTGTCTAAACTCTGCCCATATAAGTGGGTGCTCACCATAAAGCCTAAGCTCCATCCGCCTCGAGAACCAAGTCCAGGCCTTACCCTTAAGCAATAGACCAACCAACTCAACTGCCCTCAACTCTGAACATGGTAGTTTCCTCACTACCTTCTCCACCTCCTCCAAGAAATCTACAGGATCAGTACCTTTATCTTCTCTAAACTCAGGTAGGTTTAGCTTCAGAAAGCTAAACATCGATACTCCTCCCTCCTCAATCACTCCTCGGCCTCCCTGTATAGCTAGCTCCTTCTGAGGCCCAACCGGCTGCACAGGTGCCGGTGCCACTAGAACTGCCTCTGGTACTACAGGTGAAGGCACTACTGCTGGAGCGGGTGGCGGCGGTACCTACTATCGATCCTATCTCATCTCAGCCATCTCTCTCCGTAACTCCAATAAACCCCGCATCATCTCCACTCTCCAGGGGTCATCGCCCCTCACAGAATCCTTTGAAGTCCATCAGGATCGAGATGGACCCTCTGATACAGTGATCTCCCTCAACAGTGACTCATTGGAGGCTACCTCTGCCTCTCTGGTATCTTTATCCCTGTCGTCAGACATCTCTATAATCTATCGAGAAAAACAAAAATGGTCTCAAAATATGACAGAATCGTAGAATAATAACATATAACAAATGATAACAGCAAAGGATGACAAAGAAAATCCTATGCTCTATGGTATACTTAATTCTACCCCATTCTGTACTTAGTCACTATTCCTTTGTAATTCAGTCACTATTCATCTGTAACCTAGATTCACAGTCTGTAAACCTAGAGCTCTGATACCACCTCTGTCACGACTCGGTTTCTTAGATTGCGACGGTCCTAGGGCATGGGAGATGCCAATGGCGACCGACACCCATAGAACCCAGTATCACATGCACAATCTATAAACCACAATAAATTATCCATTTTAGTTAATTACCATCCATTCTGTTATTCTGTAATTTATTCTGTAAATTTCTGTAATTGGCTGTAATCATCAAAATATCATATCATACATCATCATATAACTCAAAATATCATCATCAATATATACATATGTTCAATTCCTAGCTAAGCCATACATACCTCATGAAGCAGTTAGATAATGAATACCAAAAATAATACAGAAGTATCAGAAACTATACATCAGATGACAGTAGCAGAAATCCTCGGAAGATAGATATCGGGATTCTGCAGCCTACTTGTCACAGCCTAACTTTAGACTATGACGGTCTTAGAGAACGGGTAATGCCTAAGCCACCAGTACCTCGAAGAACCCATGCTTAAACTTTTACATTCATAACTTAACCTGTGATACATTTTAGGTGATAGTTTTTTTTTTAAAACATCATATTATCAAACATTCTTGCAGAAAAACTGACAGAGTTTCTTTTGTAACTGTCATGACCTATCTCGGATGTCGTGACGATCCTAGGGTACGGGTGATGCATAAGCGACCAGTACCACGTAGAACCCAATAGACTATCTATATGGCATGCAACAAACAAATACAACTCAAATAATTATAAAAATGCTGAGGAAAATTCGACAGTATCTCCTCTAAAATAAGACTATGCCTAGAAATCAAACACAGCAAACAACACTTCAAATATTATTCCCCACAATCAATCTCAACTACAGATCCCTCTGGAACTCCATCATCAATCTCAAAATCCATATACACAACATACATCTCAATCATATATAAATATATCAAACATCAATTATAATCAATATTATAAATATATGTATATGCAAACTTATCATTATCTACATGCCAAAGTCTATATACAGTACCATGGATCTATTCTATGTATTTTCTATTACATTAGTTTAAGATTTGAATTATACATGCAATAGACCTCCAAGGCAGAAGAAAATGTTGCCAATGGAATACGGGCCTCACTGAAGACCTGAAAACAACAAACACTAAAGGAATGAGTATAAAGATACTCAGTGAGTTTATAAGCATAAAAATGCAGTAAATGCATTTATGATAATTATTTGTACCATTATGATATATATATATATATATATATATATATATATATATATATATATATATATATATACTATATCACAATTAATGCAAGAGGCACTAGTTATAGTGTTGTCCTTAAAACTGATTTATTTTTCTTATGTTCATCATCTCGACTCGCTATCTAGGAGGAAAATTGGTGATATTGTTATAGGACACTTGATCACCCACATAGATATTGAGATAACCAAAACCAACCCTAATCCAAAATTTCACTTTAACCCTGAAAATACCTCCTATCAGCACCTTATGTACCAAAATGATAACCAAAAATTTCTTAGTTTGCTTACCTTTACCAAGATGAACATTGTGGTTAAAAATCGAGATGGGGTATATGTTTTGCGAAAAGAGGTTGGTGAAGCAGGAAATAAGGAAGAAGCAGAAGATAACAATGAGGATTACTCTTAGCCTGCACCTCTTACAGCTTTAACTTCCTCTGTGTCTCCTATAATAAACCTCTCTTAACTGGCTGCACACATCATATGTCACATGAATGCACATGAGCCTAATGTACTTCCTCATATTCAAACTCTTGATGATCGCATCACCGAGATTGCCTCTACACAGACTTCTATCAAAGGAGCAATACATCGCCTTCGACGCCAGCAATGAGAGTTGACTGCCATCCTTCATGAGACTAAAGTTCCTCCCTCTACGGCTTCATAATCGAGTGATGCAGTCTCTAGCCCCATAGTCAATCCTCCAGTTGATCCATTTGCTGTTTAGATACTTTTTGTATTTTTTATTGTTTTCCTTGTATTGTCTTTTTGAATGGAACCTTTGGATGTAAAACTTTTCAATTATGTGTATATGATATTTTTGACTACTTGTTATTATGTTTGAATGCCTAATTATTGTTGTCATTTAAGTTATGTTTTTTCTCAATAAAACTGTTGTTAGTTCCTTTGGACACATGTATTCTTTTTAGCTTGTTAATGATTATTTTGATGGGTTTTCAGCAAGTTCATGATATTTTCAATTAAATCATGCACATTTTATGCTTCAACAAATCATTTCTTCTTTATAACACCAAAAACATGCATTTTAGAAAAATGACTCTTTTTAGACACCATTTTTTTTTATTGCTTTCAAACAAAAGGGAAGTAGAAGTGCAAAAGTGATAAAAATGTGATTTATATCTTGTTGGCACAAATTTCGGGGGAGTTTTGTACAAATTCTTTAACAAAATTTCCTTTGTTCACATATTAAATTATTGCAATTAAAAGATATTTGTCACCATCAACAAGGGGGAGATTGTTAGACCTTGAGTGTCTAAATGCTCATTTTGTTGGGAAAAAACAACTAATTATTCATCTAATGTTGTTTGCTTATTTATAAGCAAGGTTCTTTTTTCAGAATGCAGCTTTTTGATGTATAGCGCCCGCTACATACAATGTTGCGCCCACTATCAAGTATGTAACAGCCATAACCTATTATTCACAGCCGCTACATTTAATCCAAAAGATCCAGTAGCCTGAGATTGAAAGTGTAGCCCCCCGCTACTAAGCATGTAGCGCCCGCTACTATGTAATTCACAGCTGCTACACAAGCATTCACATCCGTAAAAGTTAAATCCAATTTAAAGGGTTTAAGGAGCCAAGCAGTAGTGCCCATTACTGTTGGGATTTAGGTCGTTAGGCACAACAGAAAATAAAAAAAAGTTCCAAACCAAGAAGGCTATGTAGATCAAAATTGAAGATTCATTAAAGAAAATTAAGATCTTTATCTTTAATTTGAGAAACTCTTTCTCTTTTGATCACCAAGAAAGGGTTGTAGAAAACCACTATCTTTCCTACAAGAGCAAGAAAGCACCACTATTAATCCACGCGAAGATCTAATGATAACCTTTTGGAAATAGGAGCCAAAAACTCTTATGTGCAAGACAAAAGGTTTTGGCCGAATGGAGGAGAAGCAAGAGAGAGAGGCCGAATTCTTTTGGTGCAAGAATATGTTGTGAAATTCGGCCAACCTATTGTGTTTTATTCCTAGGGTTAATGAATTATGATATATCATATTTTCTTGGCCCTTGGATCAATTAGGTTTTAATCTAACGGCTTAAATTAAAACATTAAGACTAATGACAATAATGCCATTAATGAAAGGTCAAAAATTCTACTTTGACCTTGGACTTATTGATCCTAATATTAACACAATCCGACAATCTTAATTTAATTAAAAACATCACATGTAAATAAATAAATTAAATAATTAATTTAATCATATTAAATTATTGCAAAAACTCCATAATTAAACATGAATTAAATCTCATTTAATCATAATTTAATTAACTATTTCACTTATTGTTTGAATCACTGCTATGCGTGTGACTTAATAGGTTTCCCATTTAAATGGCAACTTAAGTCCTTAATAATTTCCTTAAATTAATTTAGGAAATTCTTAAGTGGAATTCCTATTTCTAAAATAGGAAACTTCCATAAAAGGTAATCCTTGTCCAACAAGGATTATATGAATTAAACTCCTTTAATTCATAATCAATTCTCCAATTGAACCTTTCTAACTCAAATAGATCATGAGCGGTATCTTGCCACACATCATGACCCCCAAGTAATCAGAAATTGTTAATGGTAAGTAGAAACCTTTACACATGGATAATATTGTTCTACTAGTCCCTTCCAGCCCTTTTACCAAGTTCAGTTTAATGTATGGACATTATGTTAACTCCACTAAGCTGGCTACACCACACATAGCCCAAACAATAGTTCCTTGTAATCTGAACATCATTACTAAAATGATTACCTTAGAGACTATCTCTAAGTACTATCCACTTTGGCCAAAGATTTCCTGTAATGATCTCATATAAGAGGCCTTAGGTAAAACCCTCCTTCTAACAAGAGTTATGATATCCTTTGTTGACTACTTAAAGATCTACGAGTGCCTCAAACTATACCTAATGTCCACTCTATGAGCAAACCTATTAGGAGAGCAAGGCAAGGAATCAAAGCACAACATTTTCACTCTAGATCACTCTTAAGCATCTCAAGTCTAAGGACATTTGCATATTTCCATGCAGAGATATGTCATTAACATTATTTAGATTCCCATATGACTATCTCCTACGATCACTCCGATGCACTTACTACACCTAGTAAGC
>CANXYC010230725.1:0-10629 GCA_948193065.1 Aleurites moluccanus | reverse complement strand
ATAAATTATTTTTAGATTGTTTAGAGTTATTAAGGAAATTATTTAGATGACATTTATGGAAAAATATTGAGTTTGATACTAGTTGTAAAATTTTCAGGCAGTGAATTATCAATAATTGTGGTTATTTTAAATCTATAAATTAAGGTAAATTAATTATATTAATTGGGAGTAATTGTGGATATAATTTAATGGTTAATGACTTAGATGAATTGATTAATAATTGGCTTTGACTATTAAGGATTTATTAAACTATTTGAGATCAGAATTGGGAATGAAATTAACGTATAGTTAAGGATGAATTATCTGAAATATTTCAAAAGTATTTTTGAAGTGTAGAGAAGTAAAGGATAATTATGGGAGTTCATGTGAAATAAATAAATAAGATTTAAGTAAATAATTATTCTATGAAATTAATTTGAATTAATTAATTGAGTTACTTCGAGATTATTATTATTTTTCAGGTATTGTGAATTAAAGAAATGAAAGTAATTGGAGATTAAAATTAGGAATTAATAGGAGAATAATTATGGTGACTGAATTAGTTGAGCATTGATATTGGAATTAATTATGAAATAATTAATTTGATATTGGAATTAATTATGAAATAATTAATTTAATTACTTGGAATAAATTATGAATTTATTATGGAAATTATTTTTGGTATCTTGTTGACTAAAGAATAAATATTAGAATTAATTGAAAATATTCATTGGAGGTTGATATCAAAATTTATTTTTCATAACAATTAATGGAATTGAGTTGGAATATTAGACTGTTATAAATAATTATTTAGTGAATTAGATTTGATATTTGAGATGAGTAAATTGATCATAATTGTTGGGTTGATAAGTTGGATACTCAGGAGGGGTCAATTGATTTGATGGTGTTGGATATGAAGTTTTGGAATATTTATTGGAAGTGTTATCGTTTTTATTTTAGGATGTTATGTCCTATTTTAGGGGAAACTCTGCCGACATTTCAGCAAATTTCTGAAATTCATTCTTTTTATTTCTAAGTCAATATATGAATATAATTCTAATAATTCTCGTATTTGATTCCAGTACTTCAGATGTCTTCCATTGTTCTTAGTAATAAGGCGCTTCGAGAGAGCCAGCCAGTTTGATGGTCGTTAAATTTGTGAGTTAATATATTTTAATTTAACTATGCATCTATGCATGACATGTAATCACTGTATGTCTGAGTATATATATATATATATATATATATATATATATATATATATATATATATATATATATAAGCTATCACTATTATATTAGATTTAGAAGCATGATGTATGTTTATGTCATATTATATGATGTTGATGATATGTGTGTATGTGGTTGCGATGAAAAATAAGATGATTTGGAATCTAGCTAAACTAACACAGAAAACAATAACAATATAACATGATATGATATGATGATGATATTATTACAGGGATTGTCTGGTTAAAGAATGGTCTCATCGTGGCCCCTGGACATGGATAAGAGAGTATAAGGATGCCTGGTTTAAATTGGTCTCACCGTGGCCCTATAGTTGAATTTTAAGAGAGCCAAGGTAGGGGGATCGGCTCCCATTTACGATAAAAACAAAATATATGTGGTTGGATTCTACATGCATTTTTCATTATGGATGTTATGTATGCTAATAGATGTTTACATGTATTGTGACACGTTATTTAGATAAATGAAGGATTGCATATTAAATTAATTTATAGCTCATTGAGTCGAATGCTCACCCCCGTTCAAATATTTTCTTCCAGGTCCTGGGTCGAGCTTAAAAAGATTAAGTTTTTAAGTTGAGTATTTCCTGCCTTTTATTCCTCAGGCAGATGAGTTATTTTATTTTTTTATGTAATTATTTCATACTCATTGTATTAAATTCTTTAGAACTCTACATTTTATATTCAGTGTTAGATTTATGGTCATAGTTATGTTTGTTGTTTGTTAAGCAGAAATCTGATGTTGATGATATTATATGGATGATGATAGCCCTAAATGATAGAAATTTGATATTTTGCTCAGGTTCTGCATGACTGATGGGCTCTTAGCCCCTTGCGTTGTGACAGTTACAGATGTCATATTGCAGTTTTATTGTATATAGTAAGTCAGGCTTACTACGGGTTCTGGAAGTCTTACGCTTTTCTATTCCCTAGTGCCGGTCACGTGCCCAGTAGGGTTGGGTCGTGAAATATTTAATTTTGATACTTGATCATGCCTCTCTGTGGGATACGACACTCACTCACACACAGTTACTTGCATGAATGATTCGTATACTTGCGAAATGCACAATATTCATCCAAACGTTGGAATAGTAAAAATAAAAAGTGATCTAATGCTCATTGCATTTTGGATAATGAAACCTCATAATAAGGGACAACAATCTCAAGATAATCTTGACATCCTTAAGAAGATTCTTTGTAAGTCAATGGAGCTCATATCAAGAGAACATGATCCAATTCATGGTAGGAATGACTTTTCTTATTTAAATACCAAATTTCATTGATTCAATATCATTTTGAAAAACCTAAAAGGGAAACTTACATGGAAATAAGAGCAAATTCATCGAGTTGAAAATCCGAACGGGCGGCGTGTTCATAAATTAATGGCTCTTTCTATTTTGATTCCACCTCAATATCATTTTTCTTGAAGCGCAGACTTTCCAATTTATTAATCTTAAAGTTCAAAGCAGCTCAAATAATTCCTCTCTTCATTAGAGTCATCCCTCTCCGAGTCAATCATTTAAGCTAAAGATACTAGCCAAACTCTTTCCTCATCAGAGTCGTCTTTTAAGTCAATCTTTCTGAAATCATTTCCTATAGTGAAAGTTGCTAAAAACCCTTTTTCTCATTATAGTCTTCATTTTTCGTGCCAAAAACTTTTTCACAAGTATCACATCCCACTTTTGAGACATGACGGTCCTAGGATACGGGTAAATATAAAGTTACTGAAACCCGTAGAACCCATTAACATGCCATCTACCTTCATTTATACTCGAATCCATTTATTAATATTCCAAATTCCATTTAAAAGTTATTATTCTTACAAAAATTTTGGTAGAGTCTCCTTTGTATTTTCAATCTAATACCCATAATATATTTTACAAATTACACAACCTGTAAAGAAATTAACACGATAAGTATACATGACACTTCTATACTTTCTTCTTATATTATATTTCAGTAGATTTTTTCACATTTTATTATTTCATTATCGTTATCATTATCATTACCATTTATCACATATAACTTCACATTTCATTATATCATAATATTCTGAAGAACTTAATTTCTTAGACGACTTCACATATAATATTCATTAATATATTATTCACACATATATATGTATATAGTTATTCATACTTATAAGATAATACTCTAACATAAGTTAAATATGACTATCTATACCCTGAATTGTATCCATGGAGCTTTCTAGAATTTACATGACTCCTCAAAAGAGGTAACTACACTAGAGTCCTTGAAAAATCCCAAGTTCAAGGATGGAGGTGACTTGAGAAATAGCCACAACAACCTTGTTCTTGAAAAATAATAAATAACCATGAGGTGAGTATAATAATACTCAGTTAGTTGAAAATACATCATTAAACGTAAGGGCTAGGTACGTAGTAATAAATATGAAGAATACATAAGAATTAGGTAACAATAGATTTGAAGAACAAGTATAAGTTTATCAATGAGAAGAATTAGAAGGGAATCAAGTTGCACACCAAATGCCTTAGGCAAAAGATATGGATTTCAATAATAAATAACATTGGATAAACATGTCATAGGTACCATATTCACATATAGAAATGATAGATATTGGGCCTTGGACACGTATCTCATTTAACTTTCTTTTATCACATTTAACTTTCACTTTGAGCATGTATCACATGTAAATCATGTAAGGCGGGCCAGGTCTTGTGCTAGGACAAGTCTCTTACTAGCTAGGATAAACATTGTAAAGCATTCATTGTGCACAATGTTGATAGTACTTACCCACTACTCCGTCAGTAAGGTAGTTCTGTCAATTCCAAATATAATAGGCCAATGGGAATAATAATAGTATCAGATAATTATCTGAAAGCATTAAGGTGCAATGAATATTCAATGGGTACACATGTGGCTCATTATTAATTGGAGTCAATGCATTTCAACAATTATGTGTTGGTTTCCATACTTGGTACAAAGGTAGTTATTCAATAATATTATGGCATAAAATTGAACATTTGATGTGTATAGCATTAAAGGTATTTTTGGTGCAAGTTCATCTAGATTCAATATAACAATCAAATTTTCAAGGTGAACAATACATTAGGCATTTCAGTTTCAATAATAAATCAAAGGCAATAAATCAATTTAGACTTGGATAATCAAAGATGAACGATGGCAATAACAAAGAAGCATTAGGTCAACAAATTCAATGGAAGAAAATGAGTTTCAAAAATTCACATAAGGTTTTTAACATGACATATATTTAACTCACCTTAATGGCTAGATTAACCAAAACTTTTCATCTTGACTTTCAATATTCCAAGTAAGCACTTATGCTTCAACTTTGCCATTCCATCATCTTTTCCACTTTCTTTTTATACTACATTCAATTAAATATCATATTAATAGTTAACTCTAGTGAAATTTCTAATTATTTAACTTATTTTACATTTTCCCCAAAATCTAGGGTTTTAGGATGTAATATCTGCCATTTTTGAAGTATTTTATTAAATTGTATATTTGAAGAATTAATTAATTCAATATAAGAATGTTTGAGAATTTCAGAATTTCTAGTTGCAGGAAATTTTGAGGTTGATTGCGTGTTCTTAGAGAAATAATTTGATAAAGTATAAAACATGAAAGTTGTCAATCTATGTCTCATTTATGACCCTGTAAAATGGCTTAGCAAAATTCTATATGAGAGATGAGTTAAATCCCCTTGAGCAGGACTGGTCTGGTTGAGTATTTCTGCAGGAAGTCTGTGTCTGTTTGAAATTACTGGGAATGACTGAGACATATTTAACCGAAGGTATAAACATAAAAAATGTTCCTTTATGTGTTGTGGTATTGTCTATAAAATTTCAGAATTTTTGGATAAGTATAGCTCAGTGGAGAGTGGATTTTCTCAGGTCTATTCGGTCGGATTTTGGGGTAGTAAGTCTGGGTGACCTTTGGAGAGTCACCATGGTCTGTGTGTTGGCCTTAATGATTTAAATTTTGGATATGTTGTGCCCCTGCATGTTTATTTTAAGTGACGAAAAGAATTAGTAAGTTTGGATATATGTAGCTCATTTGCGAGCTGGTTAAGTGTAAGTTGTCCAGGTAAGGTTTCAACTGAGCAAAGTCTTGGTATGGCGAGCCAGCAAAATGCGAAGTGGCATTTTGTGAGCTGGCAATGCGAAGTGGCGAGGTGAGATTGCCGAAATGGAAAATGGTAAAGAAGCATATGTGAGGTGGCATTATGCGAAGAGGAAATGTGCGAAGTGGCAGTTCGCGAAGAAGAGTTTGGCGAAGCGAGTTGGCGAAGAAGTGAAGAGGCGAAGAAGCGAAGAGGCGAAGAAGCATTGCCGAGGTGGCATATGCGAGGAAGAGTTCGCGAAGAGAGTCTGGCGAGGCAGCATATGCGAGGTGACATATGCGAGCTGGAATAGCGAAGTAGCATTGCCGGATCAATTTGACGAGCTGGGAAGTGCGAAGTGGGAATGGCGAGCTGGCTTATGCGAGGTAGCTTTGCTAAGGCAGATTAGCGAGCTGGCAAGTGTGTTTTTTAGGCCCAATGGTCTATTTAACTCCAGTGCCCAGTAATGTTTTCTGCACGATTTCATTTCTTCTTTCTCCATTCTTCTTCAGTCTTTTCTCAGATCAATTCCATTTCTTGTCTAAGGCATTAATACTCGAATTAATGCATTAAAACTCTAGATCAGCATATTTTAAGATAGAAATTTATCAGATTCAAGTGGAATATTTTAGTGGATCAGTTTTTGGAGAAATAAGGTAAATTTCTTCAAATTTCATTTTCTTTTAGATTAATTAAATCTGGCAGTTAGAATAATTAATTCTGGGTGTAAGAAATTTATTGCAAGCATTTTAAGGTTATACATTGCAATTAATGTTGGAGGAATAGGAATTAATGGACTGTCATAAATAGTATCATGAACACTAACTCCGAATTAAATGCAAATTTTTCTTTAAGAGATAAATAAAATTATTGTTGAGAATTAAGAATAGACTCTAAGATAATTAATTATTAGGAAATCATGTTTAATATTATTGATTAGGAGAAACCCTAATTTTATATATTTGGAAAAATTTTCTTAGAAGGAGAAAATCAAAGAAATTGAGGAGTTAAATGTTGAGCTGATTGTTAAAGGGAATTCAAGAGAAATCTGTGTTGAGGTAAGTATGAACATTGCGTTGTCTATTGCTTCTTTGAAATAATGAGACCGAGCATTCTTATTATTTACCCATGAAATTTCCATATACTTGATATTGTGTAATTAAACTATTAAATGTAAATTTTATGATATCTTGAAACTGAGATTGACCTTTGTTCATGAGATTGATATATATATATATATGTATATAATGTAAGTGACTTGATCAATCTTTTTGGATCAAGTTCACATGTTTCTTACTTGATACATTTGATTGAAGTTATGCCATATATATATATATATATATATATATATATATATGTTGGTGGTCTTGTGACCAATATGTTCTTGTGATCTGAAACCATATGACCCTATGGATAGAACACTCTTCCCAATAAGAGTAAATTCATTGGTCCATCATGCACTTTGGGAACCCAGCTGGTAGGGTTTTTACCAGTGTTCCACCTACAGGGGACCATGAGCTCTAAGCGTATGCCTGGACAAGCATGCGTTTACGATAAGATAGCAAGGACTACTGATGCGCTCTGTTATGATATGTAGCATGGCTATCGATTCATTCTGTAGTTCTACCATGATATTTGATAGTGCTATTTGATTGAGAGTACTTCCGTTTCTTTGTAAGCCTAATCACATTCCGATTCTTACCCATGCTTTTGAGATAAATGTTTCTTGCAGATTATATATATATATATATATATATATATATATATATATATATATATATTTGTATTCATATCTTACTGAATCTTAATATCTTACTGAGTTGAAGGCTCACCCCTCTTCTATGGATTTCAGGTGATAGTATAGCTAGTGAGGGAGCTAGTAGAGAACATCATGCTTCTTGATTTATTCATCCCAAGAAGCTTCTAATGTAATTCTTTTGATATGTAATTATGTATATTCATTGAATGGTACTATGATACAATATGTATTGGAGTATATTCTAGAGCTCCGTAGTTAGTCATTCGAGGATACTAGTATATTTTGATGTATGGTTGTTACCTTTTTGGATACTCTTGTTCCTCAGTGATGTGAGATGTCTCTTTTGATTATTAAGGAACAAGAGAAAGATATGAAATGATAATAGAAAGATATGATTGGTTTTAATTATATGTATGGACATGATCATGGTATGATAATATGATACTGTAAATGATATAATTTGTATGATATTTATGATTTGTGAGTTCTACGGGTATATGGTAGCCTTAAGCCTACCCTTGCCCTAGGACCGTCACACCACTGGAGTTGGGATGTGACAGAGGTGGTATCAGAGCTTTAGGTTTACAATCCTTAACATAGAAAATAGATAGAGATGCATGAGCACTAGTATAAGTGTTGATTAAGATAACTACGGAGAATAGGAATCGTGTCTCGTCTAATTGTGTTTTCCTCTGGTATTATATCTGCGTTAAGTATGCGTAGTGAGTCTGATGATGTTTGTTCTTCTTATCAGTATAGAGATAACTCTGCGTCGCGGTAGAGGATGAGGTCGAGGCCGTCCTAAGCGGGATTTACCTTCTGAAGAAGGTTCTGTGGGTGGGAATAGAGGTGATGAGGTTCCTCCTATGCCACCAGTGGATGTGGCTCACATGGTACAGCAGTTGGATCAGCTGCAAAGGAACTATGCCATGATAGCTGAGTTTATTACTCAGCAAAGGCAGTAGCAGGTACCTCTGGTTCAGGTTCCGGAAATCCCTATTCCTCCGGTAGTTCCACCACCGGTAGTGCGTCAAGAAGAAGAGGTATCCTTTGAGAGATTTCTCAAGCTCAAGCTCTCAGAATATAAGGGCGAAGTGGATCTACCGATTTTTTAGAAGAGATTGAAGAGAAAGTTCAGATTCTGCGGATTTCAGACAGAAGGGCTATTGAATTTGTGGGGTATCTAATGAAGGAGGAAGCAAAGGACTGGTTTAAGAGAAGCATTTCTGGGATGCTTTGAGAAAATGAAGATCTGTCATGAGAGAGATTCAAGGAGTTAGTGCTGAATGAGTTTCTTCCTGAAAGTGTGAGGGAAGCTAAGTCCCTGGAGTTTGAGCGACTAGTCCAAACGCCTGGCATAAGTGTTTCTGAGTATGCCAGGTAGTTCAGCCGACTTAGTAAGTTTGCTCCTGCTTTGGTGCCTACAGAAGTAGCACGGATTCAGCGATTCCGCAAAGGATTAGTGGCTCCATTGTTCAAGCTCCTAGCTGTACTCAAATTTGATTCTTATTCTAAGCTAGTGGACAAAGCTCGGATAATTGAGAACAGGGAAATGGAAGCGAGATCAGAGAGGGTTGAGAAGAAAAAGTTTAAAGCCGATAGTTCTTCCAAACCAGATAGTGGGGTGAAGACGATGGTAGTGGCTCATCAGTCGGCTCCTAGAGGTGGGTGTAGAGGACATTCAGGGAGATTTCAGCAGAGTAGGACTACTCCTGGACCTACTTCTCGGATGAGTCAGGGATCAACCAGTTTTGCATCACCCAGGACTTCTAAACCTCTGTGTCCTTCATGTGGCAAATTTCATAGTGGACTTTGTCACTATGCATCAGGAGCTTGTTTAAGGTGTGGACAGCAAGATCACTTTCTCAAGAATTGTCCACAACCACCCTTTGTAGGAAGACCTCAGGCTTTTCAGGTTACGGTTCAGATGAGTAGAGAGAGAAGCATCAGTCAGCAGCCAGGGGGAGGTAGAGGTATTCTGGGCAGGACTGTTGAGGCTGGCAGAAGGTCAGGTCAGCATGAGGCTCAGGCTTCAGGATCAACTCCTATGGGTAGAGGCAGAGGGAGAGTCTTTGCTCTAGCACAGCATGAAGCCCAAACATCCAACACTGTGGTTACAGGTATCCTTCCGATTCAAGCCTTGAATGCTAGAGTTTTGTTTGATTCGGGAGCCACATATTCATTTGTATCATCATGTTTTTCTAAGAAGTTGCATGTGCCTTGTAAATTGCTTGATAATGTGTTGGCTATTTCTACTCCTTTGGAGGAAGAGATTGAGGTTCAGAACTCCTATCCATCCTGTGTGGTTAGCATAGGTGGCAAGAGCTTGAATGCATATTTGATTGAGTTGCCAGTATTGGAGTTTGATGTAATTTTGGGCATGAATTGGTTGTCCAAGCACTATGCCATTATAGAATGTAATGGGAAAAAGCTAATCTTTAAGCCACCTTCGGGTGAAGAATTTGAATTCCAAGGGGAGCGGAGTGAAGCACCGTACAATGTTATATCTGCCATTGGGGCAAAAAGGTTGTTGAGGAAGGGTTGCCAAGGATATTTGGCTTATGTTCGGGATACTAGTAAAGGAGTGAAAAGTATGGAGCAGATTCCTATAGTCCATGAGTTCCTGGACGTATTCCCTGAAGAATTGCCTGGGTTGCCACCGGATAGAGAGATAGAGTTCGGTATAGAGTTGCTACCTGGCACGAGTCCGATTTCTATTCCTCCTTACCGTATGGCACTAATTGAGTTGAAAGAGTTGAAGACTCAGTTGCAGGATCTGCTTGATAAAGGATTTATTAGACCCAGTAGTTCGCTGTGGGGAGCACCTGTACTCTTTGTGAAGAAGAAGGATGGTTCTATGAGATTGTGTATTGACTACATGCGGCTCAACAAGGTAACTATCAAGAATAAATATCCTTTGCCAAGAATAAATGATCTATTTGATCAGCTGCAAGGTGCAAGTCATTTCTCTTAGATAAACTTGAGGTCGGGATACCATCAGTTAAGAATTCGGAATGAGGATGTATCGAAGACAGCATTCCGGACCAGATATGGACACTATGAGTTCTTAGTGTTACCATTTGGATTGACTAAGATCATTATTAAGCCTTTGCTATAAATGCTAAATTGGTCTCTTGACCAAATTCAGATTTGTTGATAATGCAATATTTTCTTTATGAACCTGAGACACATATGCATAGAACACTTTTCCCAATGAGAGTAAATTCATTAGTCCAATGTGCATAATGGGAACCTGGCTGATAGGACATAGTATCAGTGCTCCACCTAGAGGGGGTCACGAGCTCTAGGCATATGCCCGCGCAAGCATAAGTGCCACGTTAAAGTATCAAGGCTACTGATACGTATGTTATGATATGAGATCAGTTCTATCATATGAGATTTGATAATGCCATCATTTGTGGGCATTTTATGTTCTAAATGAGAACCATGATTTGATTTGTGATATGATTTGATAGTGCTAAATATTATAAGCACTCATGTTCTTTCCAAGTAAAAGCTTGAGATTCTTTCATACCC
>CANXYC010230715.1:0-10042 GCA_948193065.1 Aleurites moluccanus | reverse complement strand
AAACCATTTACATTCACTTTTATTCTTTCCTTTACTCAAATATACTGTTAAATTTATAAAACCTCGAAGGACTGCAAAATTACCATTTGGTCCCCCGTTCACCAAAAATTCCAAAATTTCCCGATTTAGTCCTAACTGACTCCAAACCAATTCTATGCCTAAAATTAGATCCTATAACATGCATAAATATAAATTTCATGCATAAACATATCATATTAACATATTATAAAGAAAGAAAAAAAATTTCCCTAAGGGTCCCTATAAGGGTCTAGACTGAGGTGTTACACCCATATACTTTCTAAAGCAAGATTGGGAAGAAAACATGGAGGCTGCTCTCTTTGAGCAAGTCCTCATGATTGGAAGTGAACTGGCAATAGACCCTACCGAGCTCATTCATCCTACCTTGGTTGCACCAGACAATTGGCACATTGAGAAGTTTCCCAGCCTTGATAAAACACTTTTCCTCCCAGCCAAGTCAGAGTCAGAATCAGAGTCCGAAGCAGAGTCCGAGTCAGAGTCTGTTGAGTCTATTTTTTCTTTTTCTTCTATAGAGTCAGAAAAGGCTCTCCCTGGTCCTTCTTTCAATTTCAATGTAGTCCGTAAGGACAAAACTTCTGTTAGCAATAAAACTTTCTAGTTTTCCTCTTATCTCTCTGAGTCTTCCTTTCCTTTTGATAAATCCAATTTAAATAAGGCATAAAAAGAAAATGAAATAAAAGAACAGAATAAAGAATCAATTAATCTTGGCACAGATGATAAATAGAAAATCACATTCATTGTATCATCATTTCATGACCAAGCTTCTTTATTCAAAATAGTTCAAGAATTTTTAGACTGTTTTGCTTGGGAACCTGAAGACATGACGGGTATCAATCCAAGCATAGCAGTCCATAAGATTCCAACCTATAAGAATGTGAAGCCCATGAAACAAAAGCTAAAGAGGATGAAGACAGAATGGTCTCTCAAGATTAAGGAAGAAGTTGCTAAGTTGTTAAGGAATGGTTTCATTGAGCCTATCTCTGACCCTTCATGGTTGGCCAACATAGTGCCTGTGCCCAAAAAGGAAGGAAAAGTAAGGATGTGCGTCGATTACAGGGACTTGAACAGAGCTTATCCAAAAGATGACTTTCCTCTACCTCACATAGACTTACTAGTGGACCGCATGGCCTGATCTAAAGTAGTCTCCTTGACTGATCTATATGTGGGTTATAACCAGATACAAGTTTATCCACCTGATAAAGAAAAAATGGCTTTTGTGACAGAATGGGGTACCTACTGCTATAAGGTCATGCCTTTTGGGTTGAAAAATGCTAAGGCAACATATCAAAGAATGACCACAACCATCTTTCATGACATGATTCACGAGGATGTGGAAGTATATGTTAATGACATGGTGATAAAATCCAAAACAGCACAAGGACATATAGATGCATTAAAGCGTTTCTTCCTTAGGTTGAGACAGTATAACCTAAAATTAAATCCAACTAAATGTGTTTTTGGTGCGTCCTCGGGTTTATTCTTGGGCCATATGGTGAGCAAGAAAGGAATAGAAGTAGACCCAGCCAAATCAAGTGCCATCTTGGAGATGCCAGCTCCTAAGACTGAAAAAGAAATCAGGGGATTCTTAGGACGTTTGCAATACATTAATAGGTTCATCTCTCAGTTGGCTGATGTTTGTGGACCCATCTTTAAATTATTGAAAAAGGGGGTTTCCAAAAAGTGGAATGATGAATGTCAGCAAGCCTTTAAAAGGATCAAACAATATCTGTTAAATCCTCCTGTATTGCAACCTCCAAGACCCGGTAAACCTTTGCTATTATACCTCTCTGTGACCAAAGAGGCCATAGGGGCAATGCTAGCTCAAAATGTTATAGATTCGCATAAAGAAAATGTCATCTATTACTTGAGTACGCACATGCTTGCTTATGAACTAAAGTACAATCAAATCGAACAGTTGTGCCTTGCCTTGGTTTGGGTATGCCATAAGCTGCAGCATTATTTGGGTTCATACACCACACATGTTCTTACTGACAAGAGCCCTTTGAAATTCCTTATGGAGAAGCCAGTTCTTGATAGCAAAATGGCCCGATGGTTGGCAATTCTAGCAGTCTTTAATCTTAAGAATGTTCCAAGAAAAGCTATCAAAGGAAGTATGATAGCCGACCAACTAGCGGCTGGCCCAATAGATGATGAACCATTTGAGCCTGAATTCCCCGACGAAGGCATTATGGAATTAAAACCCAGAGTTTGGAAGTTGTACTTTGATGGAGCAGCCAACAGTAAGGGTTATGGCACGAGAATAGTACTTGCCACACCAAATGGGTATCATTTACCCATGGCCATTAAATTGTCCTTTAAAGTAACAAACAATGAGGCAGAATATGAAGCCTGCATATATGGTTTAGAGGTTACCACAAACATGAGGATTGATTACCTAGAGGTCTATGGGGACTCTAATTTGATTGTGTCGCAAGCTTTGGGTAAGTGGAAGATAAAAGAAGAGCGTTTAGTTCCTTACTATCAACGTGTGACTGATCTAGCAGAGAACTTTCATAAATTATCTTTCCACTATCTACCTCGAGCCAAGAATCAGTTTGTCGATGCTTTGGCATCACTGGCCTCCATGATAGACATGATAGGTAATGAGATTGTATGTCCCATGGTCATTGAAGTGCGAAGGCAACCGGGTTATGTTACAACATGCATGCAGATTCAAGTAGCCGATGGTAAGCCATGGTATTGGGATATAATCAATTTCTTGAAAAATGACCAGTATCCGGAAGGGGCATCCAAATCAGACCGGAGGACCCTGAGACAATTGGATGTGTTGTATAGAAGATCCTGGGATAACATCCACCTTAGGTGCGTAATGGAGGAGGAAGCTCAGAAGATCAGGGAATGGGTACATGATGGTGAAGAAGGTCCGCACATGGATGGTTTTGAGTTGGCCAGGAAAATCACAAACTTGGGATACTTTTGGCTTTCAATGAATGACGACTGTGCTAAGTATGTTCAGAAATGCCACAAATGCCAGATATTTGGGAAGCTTCAAAAGCGACCTCCCATTCTGTTGCACCCGACTATAACACCTTAGCTTTTTACTACATGGGGCATTGATGTCATAGGGCGCATCAGTCCTAAATCCTCAAATGGTCATGAGTACATTTTGGTGGCAATAGATTACTTCACAAAGTGGGTGGAAGCAGCCTCTTATCAAATGTTGAATTCTAAAAAGGTAGCACACTTTATCCGAACTAACATCATTTGTCAGTTTGGATTGCCTTTCGAGATCATCACCGATAATGGGTCTCATTTTCAAAAGGAAGTAATAAATCTGCTTGAAAAGGAAAAGATTCAACATCATCAGTCTTCTCCTTATCGTCCTCACACTAACGAGGCAGTTGAAGCAGCAAATAAAACAATCAAGACCATTCTACAAAAGATGATCACCAATTATAGGAATTGGCATGAATGCCTTCCATTCGTATTATGGGGGTATCGGACCTCCATTCGAACACCAACAGAGGCAACTCCGTACTCTTTAATGTATAGGATGGAAGCGGTCCTTCCAATTGAAATACAGATCTGCTCTGCAAGGGTCATATGGGAGAATCAACTTACTGAGGCATAATGGATTAAGGGGTATTATGACCAGCTGAATGCTATTGATGAAAAAAGGATGGATGCACTTTACCGAATTCAAGGGTATCAACAAAGGCTAGCCCGACATTTCAATAAAAGGGTAACTGACAGAGGGTTGGAGGAAGGCAACTTAGTGCTTAAGGAAATCAGAGCTCTTGTGCATGATCCAAGAGGGAAGTTCATGCCAAATTGGGTCAGACCATATTTGCTCAAGAAGATCTTGTCCGGTGGAGGCGTCATACTCATAGATCTGGATGGGAATGAGTTTTCAAACCCATATAATCTTGACCAATTAAAGAGATATTTTGTGTAATTTCTGTTTCATGATGCATTGTATGAACAAGAACTACGAGGACCTGATTCTCCCAAAAGAAAATTTTGATGTAAAAAAAATGCAAATGGAGATACATAGGCAACCCACCTTGGGTACGGTCCAAAGCATAATAAATTTATTATTTTATGTGCCTAGATCAATTGGTTCATACTCGCTAAGTTGAAAACCCGAAAGGGCAGCTTAGGCAAAAATTAGAGCAGCTCGTAAGTTGAAAACCCGAAAGGGCAGCATAGGCAAAAATTAGAGCAGCTCGGCTAGTTGAAAACCCGAAAGGGCGGCTCGGGCAAAAGTTAGAACAATAAGAATATAAAAGTAAAATAATAATAATAATAATAATAATAAATGCTTCATTTTAAATTGGATTCTCGAGTCCTTTCTCGTCAAAGTATTCTGTCCTGTCTCATCCGTCAGAGTCAAAATAATAAAGATTCAATCTCATTTTATTCAATTTTAAAATCTAAATGAATGAAATTCATAAAAGTTCCAAGAGATGGAATACAAAAAAAGGGTCCTAGTATAAGCTCGTCTTCTCCTAGGATGAACATCCTCTGAGTCGTCAGAGTCCCCATCTCCGGTCATGACTGTATCCGGTTCAATTTTCACTTCCAATTTGTCTTTGGTCATGTCACCTCCTTCTAGTTTTGTCATTGTATCTGTCTCAACATCCCCGGTCTTAGTGTTAGCCTCCAATTCTGTAATCAAGGCAACCATCTGGTCTTCTCAATGGGCCAAACCTCTGTGATGAACCAAGAGTCATAACCTTCCAGCTTGCCTGACAATCCAGCAGGACGTGCAAAGCACATCGATCACCTACAACTATTCATGATGACCTGGGATACAAGTTTTGTAATTGGAGATGTCGGAAAAATAGCTTCATCTGGTGGAATGCCCTGTGGCTGGCCCATGTGCCTCAAGATTCTGGTTCCTTGGTAGAACGAGGTCATGGAAATTCCCAGTAAATAAACCATCTTGTACTCATAGCTTATTATAATAAATGAGTCAACCCCATACCAGGAGCAATGCCAGAGCAGCTCTTTAGAATCCAACTCCAAAATCCAAGCAATCCACTCCTTCTTTGAGTCAAAGCGAATTAAAGTTCTCTGCATACGGTACTGTACAGCAGAATATGGCATTCTGTCTAGGGGAGCCACCACTTGCAGATGATCCTTAAGCCAAACATGAAAAGAAGCAAAAAGGGTTTAAAAAAAAGGAATGGATCTTTTTACTTGTAAAATGACAGGGCTAACAGACCAAGGCCCTTCGACTCTAAAGTTTCCATCCAGGCTCTGTAGAGTTTCTGCTAGGATCAGGCCAGCAATGGTGCAACCATGCTCCATCTGAGCAATTAACTCCACTACCTGAATGTCTCCCCAACCAGGTGACCTAAAGAAGAGACATCAAGCCGTCAAACACAGGACCAAAGTAGTCATTCTTTGTTTTTTTCTCATTTTGTCCTCCAAACTATCTGGATATTAAAACTCAGTCATAACTGCAGCTAGGTTGATCCGGCCTTCCACGACCATAGAGTTGGCTAGCTCGTGTTTCAACCCCAAAAGCCTCTTAAAGGAATGAAAGTATCCAACCCTATATTCAGGGATTGCTAAGGTAGCATTTGGATCACTTCCGAGGATGGCACTAAATTTTTCAAAAGTATGGCACATTTCCTCCGTACTAGCACCAAATCGGAACACGTGGTCAACAGGGTCCCAAAACCTGAAACAAGCTTTTAGAAAGTCCCAGTCAACTTTCACACCCCTCAAAATTAAAACAGAATTGATTTTGTATTTCCCCAGGTTGATCTTTTCGACCTTGTCTATGTTCTTGGTCCACAAAAACATATGGTAGCTATAGTAGGGCTCCATTGACCTTTTTGGCTAAAGTGAGAGAGAAAAGTCAGAAAGAAAGTACTACGGAAGTACCTAGGGTTGCTAAGAAAGGTCAGAATGACTTTTTCTGAAGAAAGGAAGGCCTTTTTATAGAAAAGGGAGCCAAAACAGGCTGGGGCGTGCAAAACCACCCCCAAGGCCTGACGGCGCCGCCCTAGGCTTGAGGCGGCAACACCACCTCATGGTGGAGGTAGCCGGTAAGCCCCCTGAAGCACCAGGGCAGCAGCCACCCAAAGCACATAGCGGCACCGCCATAAGCCCAAGGTGGCAATACCCCTTCATGTCGGCAGCAACATCTTTCCCGGGTGGATTTTTTCAGGATTTTTGAAAGTCTTACGGGTCCGAGGCATTTTAGGACATTTCCAAAATATTTTTTAGGCATTTTAATGCATTTAATTTCATTCTTTTAGACTGAAAACTGCATAGCATGGCATTTTAGTTTGCATCCATGACATGGGGTGGTATAATAAAATAACAAATCATCATTCATACATAACATTATCATTCATTCATAGCACCATCAATAAATCCATACATCATGGTTGAGAAAAAGAAAAAAAAATAAGAGGAATAGGAAAGCTGGAAAAGAAGCTCAGTCTCTTCGACGACGCCGTCGAGGGTCGTCCGGTAGATGAGGTAGATCAGTTCTGAAATCAAGCCGAGTCAGCATACCCATCAAAGCTAGTTCCATCCTACGCCCCACGCGGTAGTTGTGGCGAGCCCACTCTATGGTAAGCTGAAAAAAAAATTTAAAAAAAAGAGCAAAATTTCAGATGTTTAGCTAAAGGATCATTTCCGAAAGCAAAGCTATGAAGTATTGCGAGTTAAAGGATCATTCCGAAAGTAAAACTATTAGGTGTCTTAGGCTAAAGGATCATTTCTGAAAGCATAAAGAGCATAAACATACCTCAGGGTTACCAGGAAGGTCTGGTGTATGAGGATGAACTACGTCCGGAAGATGAAATGTCTGCATTTCTCCGTGAGCATTGATATAGAAGATATCTTCGGGAAGCAAGTAGCTAGGGCCCAAGACAACCCAGTTAGGATCACTGTATGTCTCGGGAGTAGTACTGGGACCAACTAAAGAAGGGTCTCTTGATGCGCCCACACTGTGAACTTGGCTTGGTCCAGCAGAAGAAGGACCAGCAATGTCCGATGGATGCTCTGCTCGCCTGCATGGATCACCGACAGGACCCATCAAACGGGTGCGGCAAAATCTTGTGTAGTCACCCCAAGGTATCATATACATATGGATGGAAAGCCTAGTATAAGCTTTGTCGAAAGAACAAATGTCCATATTCCATCTCATATCAACCGGTGGGTGTACCAGAACTACCCACCTACCAATAGTCTGAACTCGGACTCTTTCTCCTATATAATATAGCTTGTGATATGGTGAACGCAGCAACAATCGGGAACAAGCCAATGTAGCACATGGGTCAAGTTCCACTGGCATCAACGGCATCTGATCCATGTAAGGTTTCGTCACAACCTGCACAAAGAGTTGCTATAAGTAAAACCGTGGAATATAGATGATATAAGTTGAGTAAAATACCTGAAAAGCGTCAAGGCTGCTGAAGAAAGCCCGAATAGTCCCGAACTCACATACACCGAGGCTAGACCAATATTCCCTGTTGCACCGAACACTAACTGGAAAAACATCTAGTCTAGGGCTACTGAGAGTGGGGGCAAGTGTCTAAAAGTACTCATAGTCCCATATCTGGTTCAAGCATGTAAAACAGAAAGTCAAAAAGCAAAGTTCAGAATAGGTATAGAGAGTACCTCCCAATTCAAACCAGCAGGTGCAGAGAGTACCTCCTAATTCAAACCAACAGGTGTAGAGAGTACCTCCCAATTCAAATCAAATTCAAAGGCAAAAGATGCAGAAGGCATACCTCCCAGATGAAGTAAGTCCCTCCATAGGAATAAAAAGCTCCCCAGGACAGATCGCACATCTCCCGATACATGGTGCTCAGAATAGCACCAGCCCAATCATATTCACCCAAGGTGGTCACATCTCTCAAGCTTGGCAGAATATTCAGGTTGACAGTATCGCAACGAGTATGACCGAATGTACATCTGGCTAAGATCAGCATCATCAGTCTAGCAACAACCTCAGCATCAAATATCACCCCAGTAAATGACTTCATCTCCCTCAACCACGCCTGAAGCCAAGTGTGAGGGACTGATATGCGATCCCGATGAGGGTCCTGACCTATAAGCCGAGTCATGTCCTCAGGAGTAAAGGTAGTCCTCCAGTCAGAGCAGAGGTCCAAGTGACCGGTTCCAAAGTGTAAGCCGGTCAGTATCAACAAATCCAACGGGGTAACCGTCAGCTCCCCACAAGGAAAATGAAAGGTATTGGTGGTGTCCTACCATCGCTCAGCCAGCGCCTTGATCAAGGCCACATTGCTCTCAAGATTGGTTTTGACCTTTAGGAAGGATACAAAATCAGTAGGCTCTAACAGGGGCTTTACCGGAGTTTCCTCAGATAAAGCATCAACAAGATAGGTTAAATTTGACCTAGCTCCCCTATTCCTAAGCACGGTATTCTAAAAAAGAATTAAAAAAATTATAAATAATAAATAAATAAACAAATAAAAATGATAAAATAATATACCTCAATTTTGCCGTCCCAGGAAACATGTTGTTCGGGTTCCTGCAGCAAGTTTTTTGGGTCAGGATTATCCCGTGGGACCTCATAGCTATAGTGCCCCCGATTACTACTACCAGAAGCTAAAGCCATCAAGAGAAAAGAAGAGCTTTAGAGAGAAGATTTAGAGAGAGAGAGAGAAATGAGAAAATGAGAAGTGAAGAGAATGGGGGAACCTCACCCCTATTTATAGATTTTGAGAATCTCATAAATGACCATCATGTCCCCAACTTGGCCAAAAGCAAGGAAACTTGTATTTCTAGAGCAATTTAAATCGGAATCAGATGCCATCAATTTTGTTGAATCCGTATGATTTTTCTCTATCCATAGAGCTATCATTTGCCCAGATCAGACATGAGAAGCTTTCGTAATTTAGAAAATGACAAAAACAGAAAAGTACCAGAAAAGTGAAAAGTTGTCTGGAGCTTGACAGATCATACTTGTATACCTCCAGACCTTGCAAGATGCAATCAGAACGCCTTCTTTTGTTCTAAATAGACAGGAATAACCCAGTTTACCTATATCACGTCTGTCATTCAGAATAGAAAGCCATAATGGGGGGCAGTTGTGAACACTCATTTTTTACACCCTTGGACTCAGAACAGCTTCAGAGTGAAGTTGGGGCATAGGTGCCGCCCTCCAGGCATAGCATTGCCTCCAGAGAGGGGTGGCGATGCCACCACACCCTCTGGGCGGCAACTTTCATGCCTAGGGGTGGTAGTATGGCTCCTTGCCACTGATGTCGCCCTCCTTCACATCCTGTGCCGCCAAGGCACCCCTGCGGCTCCACCACCCCATTCCAGCGGCAATTGCTCCTCTTGTGGGCGACAGCGACGTTCTGCACCTGTTTTCTTCCGAACCCAAGCTCCTATTATAAATAGAAAGCCTCCTCCCACCTTCAGAACAACAACAACACAGGAAATCATTTAGTTCAAAGTTTCACTATTTGATTTCATCTTTTCTCCCTCCAATTCATAATTTTCTTCTTTCTTTAGCTCTCTTTGAATTTAAAGAGTTGCTACTAGGGGCATATTGAACCTCAAAGTTAATATTTTCAAAGCAAGGTCCCTCTGTCGGTTTGTTTTCTTAAGAGCTAAGAAGGCATCTCAACTCATTTCCTCGTGCTTCATTCGATCCAAGATGGAACTCCAGTCTGGAAGAGCACTCCGTCCGCCAACATCCCTAAAAGCTAGGGCAAAGGTATCGTCTCCTAACTCATCTTCTTTATTTTAGTAGAGCATTAAAATAAAGAATCAAAACATGATAAATTGGGCATAAAATCAACCCTCCTTCGCGAGAAGGAAGAACTGCGTGGGTTTTGATTTCAATTCGACGGGATACGCAGGCAAGCTGTATAAAAACTTCAAATCCAAAAAAGACAAAAATCATCTCTTTTGCTTTGATTATTTGCTTTACTTTATTTGTTGAATGTATTCTTTGGGGAATGTGTGATCAACCTAGAACCCATAAGGGCTAGAGTTGATATCCCCTATTTTGAGATTTTGAGGTGTAATAATTTACTTTTAT
>CANXYC010230573.1:0-33166 GCA_948193065.1 Aleurites moluccanus | reverse complement strand
CTACACATACTAGTCTCGACGTATTATTGATATCCCATTTCACAATAATACTTGACTAGAGATGATTTTTTAGAATATCATATTCTAGGGACATTATTATAATAATTTATATTACGCAGTTATTCAAATAATCATAATAATGAAAGCCATAAATATATAAATCATGATATAAAATGTACCAAAAAAAATCATCTGATGATTGGTCTTTAGGGCACAAATCCAACAATCTCCCACTTGCACTAAGACTAATCTGTCATGTATCTAATACCTAAGGACCTAGTGTGACGGTCATGCTTCTGCTGTGTCAGAGGCTTTGTTAGTGGCTTGGCGACATTGTCATCGGTTGGTACTTTGCATATCTTCACATCACCTCTCTTAATTATCTCCCGAATGAGATGGAAGCGCCAAAGTATATGTTTGGATTTCTGGTGAGATCTGGGTTCCTTAGCCTCTGCAATAGCTCCATTATTATCACAATAGAGCTCTACTGCATCAGCAATGCTAGGCATAACCCCAAGTTCAGTAATGAACTTCTTAATCCAAATAGCTTCCTTTGCTGCATCAGAGGCAGCAATATACTCGGCCTCTGTCATAAAGTCGGCCACAGTGGCCTGTTTTGAACTCTTCCAGCTCACAGCTCTGCCATTTATACAAAACACATAATCAGACAGTGATTGATAGTCATCTTTGTCAATTTGGAAGCTAGCATCAGTGTAACCTATTACATTTAGCTCTTCTTCACCTCCATATATCAAAAATGTATCTGTAGTCATTCTTAAGTACTTAAGAATGTTTTTTACAGCAATCCAGTGACATTCACCTGGATCAACTTGATATCTACTAGTCAAGCTCAAGGCATATGAAACATCGGGACGAGTACATAGCATGGCATACATGATAGATCCAATGGCTGAAGCATATGGAAACTTACTCATGCGTTGTCTCTCTTCGTGTGTCGTAGGACACTAATTCTTAGAGAGATGAATCCCATGCGTCATAGGCAAGAATCCCTTCTTAGAATCTTGCATGCTAAACCGCTTTAACACTTTGCCTATGTATGTACTTTGACTTAGGCCAATTAATTTCCTTGATCTGTCCCTATAGATCTTGATACCTAACACATAGGTAGCTTCGCCTAAGTCTTTCATAGAAAAACAACTTCCTAGCCAAATCTTTATAGATTGCAGTATAGGAATGTCATTTCCAATAAGTAGTATGTCATCCATATACAATACCAGGAATACAATAGTGCTCCCACTAATCTTCTTATAGACATAAGGTTCATCTTTATTCTTGATGAAGCCGAACTCTTTGACCGCATCATCAAATCAAAGATTCCAACTCCGAGAAGCTTGCTTTAACCCATAAATGGATCGTTGGAGCTTGCAAACCTTTTTAGCATTTTTTGGATCGATAAAACCCTCAAATTGTGTCATGTACACATCCTCAAGGAGATTTCCATTAAGGAAAGTAGTTTTGACATCCATTTTCCAGATTTCATAATCGTGGAATACAGCAATTGCAAGTAAGATCCTGATGGATTTAAGCATGGCAACTGGTGAAAAAATTTCATCATAGTCTATACCATGAACTTGTTTGAAACCTTTAGCAACTAATCGCCCCTTAAAGGTACTCATATTTCTGTTTTCTTCTTAAAAAACCATTTGCACCCTATGGGTTTTACCCCTTCAGATGGATCAACCAAAGTCCATACTTGGTTTGTATACATGGATTCCATTTCAGATCTCATGGCTTCAAGCCATTTCTCAAATTCTGGTCCCATGACTGCTTCATGATAGGTCATAGGCTCATTTTGATCCACGAGAAAAACATCACCGTTTTGAGTCATCAAAAATCCATATCTTTGTGGCTTATGATGAGTTCTAACATACCTACGTAGGGCTTGTGTCTCTTGAGCAGGTACTTCTATCACAACTACTTATGGTGTCTGCTCATATTCCACCTGTACATCTGGTTCAATGTCATTTTGTGGTTCTCAAACTTCTTCAAGTTCTATACGTCTCCCACTAATCTTTCTAGAAATAAACTCTCTTTCAAGAAAGATACCTGTCTTGGCAACAACTACCTTATTGTTGTTGGGATTATAGAAATAATATCCTTTTGTTTCTTTAGGATATCCCACAAAATAACATTTATCAGATTTTATAAGTTTTATAATTCTCTAAGAATTAATGACTGGTATTTGTATAATATTTTATTAAAGATCGAGTAAGATTATATTTTGCTTCTCCAAAAGAGAATGCATGGTTAAGGTTATAAGTTAGCTAGTTAGCTTATACTTTTATTGGTTGACTTATGATAGACTGTTCTTATGTATTTAAAAAAATTATTTCATTTTTTTAGTTGTTCTAAATTGTGGATTGTAAGTTCTAATTATTTGAAACCTAAGTGTGATTTATATGATATCTAATTCTGTTTAAGTTGTCTGTATTTGTTTTCTATTTGGTAATACTATGATCTCTTATGATATAGTTTGTTTAGAGTGTTGGTTGCTAAGAGTTTGATAGTTGGATATTTTGGATTATTGGACATTGAATTGGAAAGGAAAAGAAGTGAATGTGGTTGTTATAAGAGGTTTTGAGGATTTTGCGCGAGCAGAATATTTCAGCTTAATTTCTATAGTCTTAATGAAGGAAAGTATATAACTTGAAAGTTGTAGATTTATATCTCATCTATGCTTGAAAATCAGTTTTATAAATGCTTATGTGTGTGAGGAGATATTTCACCTTGGTCAGGATTGATTCAAGTTGTTGCTTCTGCAGATGGTCTAAGATTGTTTAATTATTTTTAGGGTCTTAGAGACTAAATTAGATAAAGTATAAAACACGAAAAATGTTCACTTATATGTGAATAAATGTGTGTAAATCATTTTTGCAATTTAATGTGTATTTTGATTTATAGTCATATAAGTGAGGTCTGCCCGGATGATACTTGCTGAGTAGCATATTTAAATTTTAAAATTCACCATAATTTGTGTAGTACTTAGATTAATCTGAGTTTTGGATATGTTTTATCCTTATGTGTAGAATTTAAGTAAAAAAACAACGAATTGAAGTGATTGGATGTATGTAACCCAAGATAAAGTTAGTTTAACCTATGCTGCAGAAGTGAATTTTTCAGCGTGAATAGTAACATGAATAGTAATGTGACTCTATAAATAGAGGCAACCTCGTTTTTTTCTTACTAAACCTCAGCTTTTTTTCATTTCTCTCTTATCTTGTCTTCAACACTCAAACTCTAGACAATTCTATTTATTTTCTAAGGCATTAATAATGTAATTAATGCATTATTTTTGAAAGAAAACACCTAAGGAACATCAAATCCTCAATGGATTCAAGAGATTTATGGTTTTAAAAGAAAAGGTAAATTTATCTACTATCATTTTTGATATGATTTGAAGTTATTTATAGATGAATAAGTTGATTATGAGTCTTGGGTATATGATTAAGAGTAGTTATTACAAGTTTAATCGGTTGATTTGAAATATTCAGTTATGAATTATTTTATGATGAATAGTAATTTTTTTAAAAAAATCTTATATTTGTTTTTTTTTTTAATAAGACTAATAGATCGAAGTTAGAAATTATTAGTATGGATTTTAGAAGTATTAAATGTTAAAGATTGAACTTGGATCTTGGTTATGTTGAAAACCCTAATTTTGTAAAGTAAAGATATGATGATTCTAAGTTAAAATTGAGTTAATTTAAAGTAAATTGAAGTGTTCATGAGTAAGAACTCATGGATAGATTGAGGAATTGAATCTTTTAAGCTAGGGTTCTACTATTTGTCATAATGATTATTTGGGGATTTCTGTGTGGGATGTTTGAGCCTAAGGAATGAAAGGTTTTATGCAAGTTATGTTGATTCTAAGCTCTATTGGAGAGGTCATTGATGTAGAGGTGAGTTATGAATATGTTTTGTTCGGTAAGTCTAATTCTTTGAAAGGACTTACCTATATTTGTGTGTGTGTGTGTGTATATATATATATATATATATATATATGACCATTGTCCTCTTGAACAACTGTTATTCTGAGTATATATAAATATATACACTTTATCTTATAATTTTTTGCATTATCCTTTGTTATTGTTAGTAAGATTGATCATTGATTATTTGGATTAACTCTCCATACGAAATTTTGTTCTATTATATGAAAGTTTATATGAATTATAATTCATTTTGTTGAAAAACCATTTGGGTCTATTTATTGGTATTAGATTTACCTAATTTCTAAACCTCTGATTGTGTAATGATAGAATGCTTTTGCCAATAGGGGAAAAAACTATTGGACTGTGTACACCAGTGACTTAACTAATAGAGACTGATTATCAGCGTCCTACCCAGAGGGGGCTATATACTCTAATTGTGTGCTATGATCAAGCACGCATATTTCTGTTAGTGAGGTGATGACCTACTTCTGTTATTCTGTTGTTCTATCATATATATAGTTTGTTTACTATGCCATTTTTTGTAGGCACATTTTGATTACTAATATCCATATGAACTCTATTAATATATATATGTATATATATTTTGATCCTTATACACTGAACTTATTGAATATCTATTGTTACATAAATATATTGATTCTGATTTCTTATTCTGAACATCGAACCTCAGGTAAGGCATATCAATAATTTATCAAGTTGAATGCTCATTACTTTTCTGTGGATTTTTAGGTTCTGCTTTAGTTGAGATGGCCTAAAGGCGAGGTTAGAGCTTCTTGGTTATTCTTATTCTACAAGAAGCTTTTGCATGTATAGTTATTGTATTTCTATTATATGGTATATGTATTATGATTATTCTGTTATAGTTGCTCCACATAATGTGAATGTATAAATAAAATTGTGATTCTTGCATATGGAAACATTTTTGAACTTTTTCTTATTTTAGGAAATGATGGTTTATCAAGTTGTTTCTGATTATTAAAGATTATTTCTGACTAATAATTTATCAGATGGATTATGTTGTAATAAATGTTTGTATTTTGAGTTAATGGATGAATTATATAGAGATTTCAGTATATGGATTTAGGTTTTTGTTGTGTTCTATGGGTTTTCGATAGCCTTAAATCTACCTATACCCTAAGATCATAACACCTCTGGAATTGGGGTGTTACAAAGGTGGAATCAAAGCAAAGGTTTAAGATTTTGGGAATAAGAGTATGTTAAAGGTTTAAGAGCTTAAAATCATATTGTGTATAGGAAACAACGGAACATAGGATTTCTATTTGTCTATGATATGTTATCTTTATTGTGAATTAGTGTATTGTTGTTATGGGCCTAGATATGGTAGTATTCATCTTATGGCTATTGTGTCGCTAAATGAGGTGAGATAGATATATAAGACTAATTATATAGGTAATTGTGTTGCTAAATGTTATGGGCATTAATCTATTATGAGCTAAGATTTGTGGATATGTTCAATGAATTAAAGATCTAATTTGATATATTATTTAAAGTTGTATGGTATAGTAAAAGTTTAAGAATAAGATTGTGATTGAAAGTTAGCCATTGATTAAGGCTATAATGAATTGATTATGTGCTAATTGTATATTGATGTTCTATTGGTGATGAATGATATAATTAAATATGATGTTAAGCATGACAATTAAAGAGTATAATAATGACATGTACAAAATTGAACTATAACTGATTAGAGATGGTTAAAAGCCTATAAATAGGAAATTAAGCAATCTAAATAGGATCACATAAATAAATGAGTAGACAACATGACGCAGCGGAATATAAAAAAAAAAAAACAGAATTCTATTATAATCCGTTGATTCAAGCACGAATACCGGAAATAATATTCTATAACCTGTTGATTTTAGAAATACCAGGAAATAGGCATCAAAATTCGTTGATTCAAAAGAATACCGAAAATTGGAAGAAACAACTTTCAAACAGAAAGGTTATTTTTAATTCAAATCCAAACTCCCTCAATCCTAAGGTTTACATAACTATATATAGGAAATAACTTTCAGAAAACCCTAAAATATAATATGGTAATTTATTCCTGAAAGGAAACAAATCACCAGATTTATATAAATAAGGAAATAAATCAAAACTAACTTAAATAGAGAAATAAATCGAAACTAATATAATACCTTAAATAACACCTAAAACTAAGTTTCCTATTAAAAGTAATTAAGGAAAATAAAAATACTAAAAATATAGAAATACAAATATGGAAAACACCAAATCTTGTTGATCTCCATCACAACATAAAAAGAAAGGTAAAACATAATAGATATAGGGTCTCGTACTCGGGAAAATCTCATTAGCTACATGCTTAGTAGCTTAAATTCGTGAAATGACATAAGGTTGATCATACCTTATGGCTAGGACTTAACCCTTCCTCGCTAGGGTTAATGAAATAATCAATGTGCACATTGATGATGGTTCTCATCCACTACCCCATCAAAAGATAGCTTTATCATGTCATTGGATATTCAATACAACAGTGGATATGGGTACAATTAGACTCAAATTCAATGTCAATATAATAAAAAATCATATCAAATTAATCAATTCTTCAATGAACAAATTGGATAATTATAAGACATATTAACAATAATATTATATAAATCAATAAGGAAATTTCACATTAAATGAAATCATTACCAAATGATTAGGCTAGGTTTTAGTATAATTTAAATCAAAGGTTCAAATGGGGTCAAAATTTGAATGAAATATTTGGTGAATTATAATTTGATTTCTTTGAGACATTTAATCAAACACATGGTAGACATAAATTTAACAAGCTAAAGGTAAGATTTTTAGGCAATATTGACTAGGCCAATTCAATCATTCAATAAGAACAAAATCCCAATGAGACAATTAAGGATTAAACTCATTCAAATACCAAGTGAAATGGGTAATATACGGCATGAAAAACAAGCAAAACCTAAGTAAAAATCCCTTTGGGCAATTCGGCCAACACAAGGAAAAGGGAAGGGGATTTTCATAATTTTAAATATGGTGATTTTTATGCATAATAATACATTTATAACTCATCTTGATAGTTGTTTAAATCAAAATCACCTTAGAAGCTTTATTTCCTACAATAAACATATATGTTCCTCTATATCACTTCCACCATTCTTCTCTTTGTTCTTTGCTTCTACATGATATATTTAGCATGTTTTAGACTAAATTTAATATAGAAAATCATAATCTAAATTTAGTTTGAATAACATATCCACATCAATATTTAGATTTTGACATATTCATCAATTCAAGCTCTAATCAACCTATAGCCTAGCATATACTTCTATTTATTTAAATAATCATATATAACTATCATACTAATCATATTTAATGAAAATGAATCAAATAAAGCAATTAACTTAAGTTTTTTTCAAATTCCCAACTTAGTTTCCTTTGAAAAAATTGAATTTCCTTAAGATTTTTGGTATAAATTTTAATGTATATGTCACAACCCGCTTTCGCGAACCGCGACTGTCCTAGGGCACGGGAGATGCCAATGGCGATCGGCACCCGTAAAACCCAGTATCACATGCACAATCTATAATCATCAATTAATTATTCATTTTACTTTATTACTATTCATTTTATCCGTCTGTAATTCATTTTGTCATTTAATGCTATTGGCTGTAACAGTTAAAATAACTTGTCATATGATCATCACATCTCATAAAATATCATCATCATATACATACAACTGTTCATATCCTAGCTAACCCATACATACCCCATGGAGCGACTAGATAATGAACATCAAAATACCATAATGCAATATATATATATATACATCAATGACAGCAAGCAGAAATCCTCAGATGATGGATGATAGGATTCTGCAATCTACTCTTTTCCTGAAATGGGTAAACAAGCAAAGAGTGAACATATAAGATACTCAGTGAATCTATATGCATTGCCAATAAATACAAGGTTAACGGAAGGCCCAATGATATGAAAAGCTCAATATAAATAATTACATAACATAATGAAAGAAAGTGCCAAAATAAGCCAATATAGATATCATAGGATCAGTAAAAATAAGGGAAAACATATAAAGGGATAGGTTGTATGACATTATACAATCTCCAGTAATCCGTATGGACCATATGTAAATATATAGGTCTCCAGTATATCAATATCAGTAACATAAGACTGATCAAGTCTTATGGCCAGGACCATAACCATTCCTAGCTAGGGTGCCAATAATACAATATACACAAGGTCGACAGTATTTTCCCACTACCCTGTCGAATCGGTAGCTCTATCATGACGTAATAGGATCAATATCAAGAAACAATATATCAGTGGATACCATTATGCAACAATGACATCCTCTAGCTCAATAGGCTCAATTTCAATCAATCAATAATATCAATAGAATCGATAACAAGTCAAGTATCAATAACTCATTAGAATCAATTTAATGAGTATAAAATCAATAAGACATCAATAACAATCAATAAAACGATGAACAAAGGTCTAACAACTAAAAATGAAAACAAAAACGATGAACAAAGGTCTAACAACTAAAAATGAAAACAAACATAATTTGGTCATTTTCGGCCAAAAAGTTGACGCAATTGGCATGCCATTGTCGCTAGTGACGGTGGCATTCAAATGATTGGCCTACGAAATTTTCGGCATGAATTTGGTGCAATATCAAATTGCCCCAATTATCAATAAACAAACACATGAAAAGCAATTTATAGGCAATAACCACAACTCAATAATATTCATCAAATGAATCAAATAGGCAATGGAAAAACAAGTCAAAAGTATGAACAAAATTAGGCAAATGGCACAAATTAAGGTTCGACCATAACTCAATTTCCACAATTGGATTCCAAATTTCATTTTATCAATTAGGACAAGTAATTTGATGCATAGTAGACTCACCTAACACTCCAAATCACCAAGCACAATGGATTTGCTACCCAATTCCTCAAATCCTCGGTTTAGGCCAAAATCAGCGATTTTTTCCGAACGAATTTTCTACAATGAAACGAACATCAATTAAATATTGATTAATACCCAATTAACTTATTCTAAAACTAATTTACACATCCTAATCCATATATACAAAATCCAAACTCACAACTTCAATTTAGGGTTAGAAAATTGAGAAAAATTATTTAATGTATCAATTGATACAATTAAACCATTTATCCAATCCTTTTATCATCAAAACAACCTAATTAAACCATAAAACCAAACAAATAATCAACTTACCCAAAAACCCTGATTTGGCCGAAATCTCCCCTTGATTGTTCTTCAATTTTTCTTGAATTTTTATGGTTGAATTTGGTAGATAAATGTTTGTATGGATTTAGTTTATGATTTGTAACATTTTTCCTTCACAAATCATCAAAGAAAATCAATTGGAAGAAGAAGAAATGGGTCATGGCAAAAGGAGAAGAAGTAGCAGAAATTTGAGTCAAAAATTTCTAAGTCAAATTTATATAGTAGGACAAAATTAGTAAATTACACTTTTGGTCCTCCAATTTTTTGAAATTTGCTTTTGGTCCTTTTTCGCTCGGTAAATTATTCCGATAATTCCGTCGGGAATTGGAATTCAATGTGAATGTTTAAACATCATATTTTTATTAATATTAATTAATAAAAAAATAATTTCAGAGTAGTTCTGAAATTCGGACTGTCGAATTTTTACTATTCACCGAAAGTATCATTTTGCTCATTTTAGCGGTGTTCTTTAATATTTTCTTATATTTCTTTTTACTGTATTTACACATGAATATAACTTATCCTTAACGCTCAATCCAAATTCAAAAATTTATCCGTTGATCGTACCGCTATTTTTACAGCAGCGATATCGGTACCGATGATTTCCGAAAAATTTTCTCGTTTTCGCTCTAACTGAGTTTCAAAAATTGTTATTGGTCATTTCGATGATTTTAATATATATACTGATAACTTTATTTACTAAAACCTGTTATGCATTTATATAGGATATTACAGTATATTAGATGTTTAAGCTTTAATTTTGAGATAAGATTAATTAGGTTTTGTTTTGGTGTAGATTAGATGGAGATTTTTGGAAGAAGAAAGAAGAAAAATAAAGGTGGAAAATGGGGAAAGTGATTCGACCAAGCTAGCTGAGGAAGATGGAGATTTTTGGCTCTTTTAGAATTATGTAGAAATTATGATTTTTTTTTTATATTTTTGATTTCTGCAATTTAGCTCCAAACTTTTGACCACAAATCTTTTTATATTTATACTTTTACCCTAATTTTCACTTTTAGCACTACTATCTTTCATATTTTCTATTTCATGTGAGTTTTAGGTTTCATCGGTTATTTTGTAAAATTTTATTTTTAATTATATATTTTATGTATAAAATTTGAATTTCAGGTATTAAATTATTATTTAATTTTTAACTATTTAATTAGGCGTTATAAAATTAACTATACTAATTATAAGGTCATATTTATAATTATTGAAAAATTTATGGTGTTACAGTTTATATATATATATATTAAATTAAAATTTTATAGATAAAATTAATATTAAAAAATTTAAAATAATTAAGCAAATAATTTTTTTTTTTTTTTAAATGTGAATGGAGTAAGAGGTATTAAATTTGGATTTTTTTTATCTAATAAATTTTTATTAATTTAATATAATTATTAAAATAAAAAAATATTCTTATTATATAATTGACATACTATCCACATCAATTTAATAAATGAAAAAAAAAAAAAAAAAGTATTGGTGGTCACATCAACTCAATTTCTCATAAATTTGTCAAAAGCAACGAGGTGACAGACTAGATTAAAATCAAAAAAGGCCAAAAAAAAAGACACAATAGTTTGGTAATTCAACCTTTTATTTTTAGTGTGAAATTTCTGATTCAACTTTCATTCAAGAGCATAATTCATTCACGTTTGACCCACTTTGTGTAGTTATCAGACTTGTCTTCTGGTGCCTTTCAGTCAACAGTTCACTTTTGCTTTCACATTTGAGAAGAATGAGCAAATTTATACATGATTTAAATAATTTATATATATATATAATTTATAATACTTAAATATAATAAAATAAGTAAACATAGTTTTAAATTATATAATAAATATAATATAATATAATGATATTTTTTAGATTAATTTTTTTATCCTTTATTAACAGTAAGAAAGATAAATGAATGTAATGAAATTTTTTTTTAGTTAAATTTTAGATTTATGTACTTTTCTTATATAATTTAATAAATTAATAATAAATAATTATTATAATAAATCTAATTTTTCTCTTTAATTATGCTTTAAAAAAGACAAATCAATAATTATATTACATGAAATATAAAAAAAATTGAATGTGTCATTTTTTTAATGAATGAGATGAATACAAAAATTTGAACAAACAAAAAAATTATTATAATAGTGATTAAAAAAATTGACATAAAATCATAGAATTTTATTAGTATAACTATTACTTAGAATTTTTATTTAAATATGAAATATAAATTTATATACAATTTGGAATAAAGGTAATTAGGTTTCACATTATATCAATTAAATCTGAATAAGGACAATTAATTTATTTTAATTTTAAAATAAATAATTTTTTTAATCCAATCAAATTAAGGATAAGGTGAATTAATTTGTTTTTTTATATTAAAAGAGATCATGTTCTTTTTGAGCAATTCAAAAAATTTCACCTTTTAAGAGATTTTTATATATAATATAGATATAGATATAGATGGATAACAAGGGAAAAAAATGCCTAATAAAAATAATAATTTTTTTCAAAAAAAAATAATAGTAATTTTTTTTATGCTAAACTGAAAAATTAATTATAATTATATCTATTTCATCAATATTATATTAATTTGTTTTGCAATTGAAAAAAATTGATAAATTGTTATCATAAATTTAAGTAGGATAATGAGCATTTAGAAAAAAAATAAATGGTAAAATAGATAATTTTTTTTTAATTTTAATCAAATAAATATAATTTTAATTAGTTTTTTAAAATTTGATAAAATAATCCATTTTAAAATATATAAATATAATTATAATTTTTCAAAAAATTTAAATTTTTTCTTATCATTATGCCTAAAAGAAATAAAATTATGATCAAGCAAATAACTTTAATAACTCCAACTTTTATCACTGAAATAAACTTATTGATTTTGGGGGATGTTTAGCCTAAATGATTAGTTGCAAAGGAAAGCACATCAAAGTTGAGCAAGTCCAACAAAAATGATAGAGCTGTCTTTCAAGAAGGCAAAAAGATATTAAATGTTCAATGGATATGTGCAAAATAATACTTGGTCAAAATCAAAGACTTGCATACTCATCTACCTTCTCAAGATAATGTTCTAAAAGTCCATAATTTATCTTGAGAAACTTGTTTCTATAGCTTAGTTTTAGTGTGAACAAGATTAGTAATTGTTCTAATAATAATAATAATAATAGTAATAATAAAGAACTTATAAAACATCAATATATATTTACTTAGCTCATGTTCTTGATGTCATCCTCAAGTAGTACTAATAATGTGAACATTATTAAATAATAAATATTAATTATCATCTAAATCTTATATTATATCTTCTTATTATAATATACACAGTTAGTGACAACACAAACATTTTGTAGATTAAATAATCTATTATGAGATATATAAAATTAATAGGGAAAGGTCTACCCATTCTTAACTTATATATTACTTTAGATGTTGACATTGTTGCGAGATGGAATTTCCTAGAAACTTTCTTCCTAGTTATCGTGTAAGAATAACTTCATCTCAAAACATTGACTTATAAGTAATGGTCCAAAATGGAGTGCAACGTCATTAACATTAATTCATGAATAAAATTAAGCTCAAATTTATTATAATTTTTTTTTTATTAGAGTTGGCAAATTAACTTTGAATTTCAATAATCGTATTTGATGGGAGGATTTTTTGGTGCCTCTTTATTTAGAGGACACCCTCATGAAAGACTGTGTAGAGGTTGTAGACTTGAGTAATTGAATGGAAATTGTTAAGTATTTAGGTCATGGGCCTGTAAGATAAGAGAAAGCACAACAGTATTAGAAATTAAATTTTCAGCCTAACATATGTTCTCTTATACTTAAGTTGGTGACTATATTTTTAGAGTAAAAATTTAAAGATATTGAGTGAGAATTATGTCTCTATCTTTTTTCTTACATTTTCAGTGTAGGAGGAAGGAGAAAAGTATATTTATAATGAGTTTTCACCTGAGAGATTATAGTGAATGAGTAATGTGGCCATTTCTAATTGAGGATCTTGTGTTACAACATACTATTGATCAATGGTGATTATGATATTTTTGCAAGTTCGATTTTTAACTCTGGAGTCTTATGTCAATTTGACTCGAATATTGTTTCTCGAAAATGTCAAGTATTTTTTATCCACATATATAGAATATGGATAAACTTTCTTTAGATGAGAAGTGCGATCGTCTGACAGTAAAGCAAGGTATTACCGAAACGAAGTAACTTTAAGTGAGATACTTACTGTTGAGATGATTGCTTTGTGGTGAGGCGCTTGTAAGCCTTCTGATAATGCTTGCTAGCTAGTGGCAGTTTAAGCTTGGCGATTGTAGATGTTTGAGGCCAACTATCAGTAATTCTGACCTAATTGAATTTCAACAATGTAAGATTTAGTCCTTACCAATATTATTTTTCATAGTTTTAAATCCGATCACTATAAATAATTGGTAAATTAGACTGGCTATCACATATGGTTTAAATTGTAGAGCTTTAGGTTAAACAACTCATGATAATAATTTTTATAAAAATAAAAATTATATTTTTTATTTAATTTGTATTAATTCAAATGAAATTAAATTAAAATTTTGTTGGAATGAACCTAAATGAATTGGCGAATATTAATATATATATGAACTATTTAAAGATGCAATAAAATTTTAAAAAAATTATAATATAAAAACTAATATAATGTCACCCTACGAGTTTAATATATACCAATATTATTTATCAATTGCATTTTTTAAATCATAACAAGTAAAAAATTTTAATAATACCATATAAAGATTTGAAACTAATATTAATATAATATTTATATTTATGATAAAAAAAAAAAAAAAAAAAAAAAAAGGAATGATAGATCGATGAAAAGGACATTTCTATTGCATTTCATGTGTTGTAAGCAAATTAATTCAACCATGGAATAACTAATTATGGTCAAAAGAAGAGTTGGGGTGGTCATTGTCTGTGTGCAAGATTCAATAAAGGAATTGCTATCATCTCACTCTCCAAGACGCACTCATATACACACCCAAATGTTAGAAACCAGAGCATTTTGATGGATATATATCACAAACAAAACTTGCTGAAGAAGAAAATTAATTAAAGAAGTGGTAGTTAGAGAACAACACATCATATACAGCAAACAAGGAAAATATATATTAAATTTTCGTAGGTTTAAAAAATAAGATATAAATAAATAAAGACGAAGTCAAAAAATTAAAATATTTCATATAAATATAAAAAATTTTAAGAAATTAATTCTGAATGAGCCGAGGAGACTATGTAAAAAATTGGGTTTAAATCGATCAAGTGATTTTTTTTATAAATTAATGAATTTTTTTTTCTGAAGTGATCTAAATCCATCGAAATCTGAGCGTTATTTTATTCCTGTAAATAAACTATTTGATATTTTCCATTAAAAAAAATTATATCATCAATTATAACTTAACACATCTAAAAATTACAAGATTTTAATTATTTTTAATTCGAGATCAAGACTTAAAATATATTTTCAATATTTTATCAATCATTTATTGAGATACAAGTATAAGCTTTAAATTCTGAAAACATATCATTTTGAGTTTATAGGATAAGATTTACAATTGGTCATTCTTCTCATCTCATAAATTTTTTTACCATAAATAAGATTTTAATTTAAGACTTTTTAAATTCTAACAGAAATTTCTAATACAACTATTGGAATGTTGCTAAAGAGATAATCTGGCAGTTTATTCTTCTCATATTTGTGCATAAGCATTGCTAGGTATCACAAGTTGCAATAACTACAATGGTATCACACTTTAATATTTCATATTAATTTCAAAGATGTGTTTGACTTTATTTTTTATAATTATTAATACAATTTATTAAATTTTTGTATATTTTAAATTAAAAAGATATTTGTCCAGAAATCAGTGTATAAACATTCTTACAGGAAAGAAGACGGGAAAAAGCAGATTAAGAAGAGAATTAGAGTTGAGACTAGAAATATTGGGTATTTTATAGGCAAGTTGATGAAATTTATGAACTCCATGGAGAGGAGAAAAGTTAATGTGGCTTGCATCTAATAAACCAAATGGATAGAAGAAAAAAAATAAAAAAGTGAGTAATTCAGGCTATAAATTATGGTATATATAGAAGGAGAGAAACAAGAATGGAGTGGATATCATTCTAGATAAATCACTAAAAAATGCAGAGGTAGCAGTGACAATAGTAGAGGATAGGATTGTCCTTGTTAAGTTGGTTGTTGACGGAGAAGTGATGAATATAATTAGTATTTATACTCCACAAATTGGTTTAGATAGAGTGAGTAAGCAAAAATTTTAGAAAGATATGGATGACCTTATGCAAAAAAATACCAAATGAAGATAATATTTTCATCGGTGGATACGTAAATGGACATGTAGGAAGTGAACGACAGGGTTATGAGAAGGTGCATGGAGGTTTTAGCTATGGTATGAGAAATGAGGAGGGGACAAACATACTTGATTTTGCTATGACTTATGACCTAATCCTAGCAAATACTCACTTTATAAAAAGGAAATCTCATATAGTGATTTTTAAAAGTAAGCAAAATAAAAGCCAAATTGTCTTTCTTCTCATAAGAAAGACAAATCGAGCCTTATACAAGGATTGCAAAGTGATCCTGTGAAAGGTTTTAATAAGTCAACTTAAGTTGGTAGTTCTGGATGTTAAAATCAGGAGAAGGATAGAAGGTATAGATGAAGTACGATATATAGAATAAAGTAGTGGAAATTAAAAACAATGAAACAAGTGATGTTTAAGAATGAGATCCTTTAGTTGGAAGTATGGAAATCAAACATGGACGCCAATGCTATATGGATAGAAATAACTAGAAAGTTTTGGGAGAGTGTAAAGGATATGACCCTCAAATGAAAGGTGGTGGTGGAGTGAGGAAGTACAAAAGGTAGTGAAGAGTAAAAGGGAATGGTACAAGAGATTACCAAATGGAAAGGCTTATGAGCAATATAAGAAAGTGAAAAAAGTGGCAAAAAAGGTTGTGAGCCAAGCAAGAGCACAAGCCTTTGAGAAGATACACGAGAAACTTAGAACAGAGGAAGGTGAAAAGGATATCTATCGGTAAACAAGGATTAGAGAAAGGAAATGTTGAGATCTCAATCATATAAAGTGTCTCAAGGATAAAAGAAGAAAATTTTTGGTGAAAGATGAGGAAAAGAAAGATGGAGGAGTTACTTTGATGAACTTTTTAAAGATAGCCAAGGTGGTAATATGATTGACTTAGACTACATGAACGTAGAGAAGAATGTGAATTTCATTAGAAGAATTAAATTTTCAGAGGTTAAGAAAGCTTTGAGGAGAATGAAAGTTGGGAAAGCCTATGGCCCCCTATGGAGTACCTATTGAAGTATGAAGTGTCTGGATGATGTAAGAGTACCTTGGTGACTAAATTGTTCAACAAAATCTTAACTTCAAAGAAAATACCAGATGAATGGAGGAAGAGTTTTTTAGTACCCATTTTTAAGAACAACGGAGACATTAAGAGTTGCTCAAATTACAGGAGAATTAAGCTCATGAGTCATACTTGGAAGTTGTGAGAATGAGTGATAGAACATCACTTATGTGGTGTTACATCTATCTCTACCAACCAACTCAAGTTCATGCCAAGTCGATCAACAATAGAAGCAATCTTTCTCATTAGAAGCCTGAAGGAGAAATATAAAGATTTGTAGAAAGACTTGCTTATAATTTTTCATTGACTTGGAGAAGACTTATGACAGAGTCCCAAAAGAAGTTTTATAGTAGGTGTTTGAATGAAAGAGGATATCGATTAGGTATATTTAAATTTAAAGGACATGTATGAAGGAACGGCTGTTAGTGTGCACATAGTGGGAGGAGACTCATTAGATTTCCCTATCTAAGTTAGATTGCATCAAAGGGTCTGCAGTGAGTCCTTACCTCTTTGCTTTAGTTATGGATAAATTAATAGAGTATATACAAGAAGAAATCCCATGGTGCATGATGTTTATTGATGATATTATACTGATAGATAAGACACAAGAGGGAGTTAATAGAAAGTTAGAGTTGTCGAAGAGTACTTTGGAATCCAAGGGTTTCAACCATTTTAAATATCTAGACTCAATCCTCCAACGATATGGAGATTGTGAAGAAGATATTAGTTATAGAATAAAAGTCGGGTGGTTCAAATGGAGGATTGCCTCGGGAGTCATATATTATCGCAAGATTCCCAATAGATTGAAAGGAAAATTCTAGCGTATGACTATTTGAGCAACTACACTATATGGAAGTGAATGTTAGACAATGAAGGGAAACATATCAAAAATGAGTGTGACTGAAATGAGGATGCTAAGATGGATGTGTGGTTATATTAAAATGGATAAAATTCGTGTGTTAGAGATAAAGTGGAAGTTGTATCAATTGAGAACAAGATGATAGAATGAAAATTAAAATAATTTGGACACGCGAAGTGAAGACCTAAGGAGGCTGAATTAGAAACATTGAACGTATTATGATAGAAAAAAAAAGAAAGAAAGAAAGAAAAGAAGAGGTAGATTTAAACTAACTTAGAGAAAATGAGTATAATATGATTTAGATGCTCTTCAATTATTAAAAAATATCACCTAAAATCATTTGAAATAAAAACAAATGATTTATGTAGTTGACTTAATTAATTTTGGGATTAAGACTAAGTTGAATTGAGTTAAGTTAAATTTGTATATTTTCATTTCATGTTTTACAATTTGATATTAAGACTGAGTTGAGTTGAGTTGAGTTGAGTTGAGTTTGTATATTTTCATTTTATTTTTTACAATTTGACTTTCATGTGTAATTTGAATGTTAAAAAATTTGATTTTTTTTTTATTTTTATATTTACTGTTAACTATTGCAGAAAATAAATCTGAATTAAAGATATAATATTTGGTTGTAACATATATCATTTAACTCACCAACAAATTATTTCATGTTTTTCTTTACAAAAATTGTTTCACATTGTTCTTGAAAAAGTATTGATCGGAATTCAATCACAATGATACAGAGAACTTACAACCCACAACAGAGAACCACTTTATTCTAACATTCACACAAATATTAGAGAGAGTGTCTATTGTTGGGGGCTAATAAGTGCACTAGTTTTTCTGTCCTATTCATATGCCTCTTTAATTAGGCTTATCTTATTTAGTCATTGAGTCATGGATTCAGCTGAATCCACCCAATCGATATTCGAGTCCGTGAATGTATAAATATGACCTCTGAATTTACAATGTCATGGCAGCTTACTATCAAAAAGTCTCAATACAATAAAATAAAAAATATATGAAAAAAAATATTGATATATTTTTATTGAAAAAATAATAATAAAATTATATTAATTAAAATACTTTATCATGAATTGAATTGAATATATAAGAAAGTTTTATACGGATTTTTCTAATATTAGTTTTTTATTTTTTATTTTTATTTATTTTTTCCTTTGTACATATCTAAGCAATATTTTGACCAAGAATACAAAGAACGCCTCAAAAGGCTCCAAAAATAGCCTAAATAAGTCTAAAGATGATGTTAAATTCTGGTATTAGGAGTTATGATTGAAATGAACCAATGTTACTTCTAGGAAACAACTACTTATTCTCCAAGTGTCTCTCTAGCTATTAGTTTTTTATTTTTATTTTTATTTATTTTTTTATTTTTTTCTCGAAAGGAATAGTCAAGAGCACATGTGCAGGTTTACTTTGACTGGAGGGTTCTCACTACTCTATGTATATATAACCGCTAAGCCCATGTTGTTTTTCCCAAAACCATATCATACCATCATGAATGAGACTATGCCTAGCTCTAGCGACTGGTTCCAATACTATGAGCAAACAGCCATTAACGAGCATGCTTTCTCTTCTTCTTCTTCTTCTTCTTTTGGATTCTCAGATCCCACCATAGTTAAAACAAGTGGCCAATTAATCCCTAATAATAAGAGCAGTTGTGTCTCAAAGCCAATGAGAAGGAGGTCTAGGGCCTCTAAAAAAACACCTACTACTCTTCTCAACGCTAACGCTAGCAATTTTAGAGCTTTGGTTCAACAATTTACTGGGCGTCATAGGACACCTACTACCTCATTTGGGAGAACAAAAGGTCCAATTAACTTGAACTTTCAGTTGGGTAGTGTACAAAATCACAGTAGTATTGATCAAAATACAATAAGGGCTCCTTTGAGCAATGCTACTATTACTACTACTGCAAATTGTTATAATTATGATCAATACTACCAGAGGCAGCAACAACACCTAGAACAACCACAACAACTATTGGAGCATCAATCATCACTTGATGATTTGTTTTTCCCGTCAACTGATGTGACTAATATAGAGATCCTAGCTGATGAGCTTCTCAAGGATGATTTTTCCTTGCATGAATCTTTTTCCAATGAAAATATTCACGATGCTTGTTTCTAATAGTGGTGAATATAGCTTTATAGAATCTCCATGTTTGAGCAATGCAAAGAAGAAGAAGGGAGAAGGAAGTAGTTCCTTATTTCAAGCTTCATGTAATACAAAGCATGTAATATTGATATTTTTCAGATTCATACTTTGTTCATTCTTTAATTTGTATTGCTTTTTTTTTTTTGGGACATTATCTCTGTTCTCATTGAGAAAGAAAATTAAACTACTTGTAGGAATTTGAAATAAGAACAAAAGGTCTTGGATAGCTATGAAATCATCATTCATTGATTTTGTTGATTAGGTCCGTATCATGTATGGGCTCTTGATGTATCATATATATATATATATATAAATGGATACATGTGAGAGAGGGATTTGGTTCTCATGTTAGCAGAAATTACCTATTATACTTTAATAATCTTCTCCCTTCTATTGTAAACGAATGATTTAAATTTTATTTAAAAATTATTTTTAATTTTCAGCTACTGAATTATTATATATCTCTAGTATATATGAAAAGTATTCTTTCTTCCATTTTATGATTATTTTGTGAATATGACGTACATGAAAATAGTGCACATTACACTCACCATCAATTGGATGCTATGATAATATTTTATATATGACTAGAAGTTTGTAAGAAAAAGAAACTGACTAAAAGAAAAATATAAAATTTTATATTCTTTTTCAATTTTATTTTGTCAATTTTAAAATTTAGTTGAATTTATATTTACATGAAATAAAATTTTCAAAGTTGAAATGAAAAATTTTTCATAATTTAAATGAAATAATATATATATTTTTTAATTTCCCTATCGGCCCTCCATGTTCTTTCTCCATCATATTTCCCTAAACTTTATCACTTGTATGAAGTTATGAATTAATTATTATCCTATTGGAATTTTGAGATTCAAAGAGAAATAGAAATATGATTTTAGTTTTGACCTTTGTTCCCCTCTTATTTCGCCTCTTTAATTTTAATTTTTATAAATCAAGTGTATATATTAAAATTAATTTTTAAATAAATATTAAAATTATAATTTTAAATAAATTATTTTTAAAAATATTTTTTATCAGGTATATATATTTATAGTTTTTAGTAAAAATAAATAATATATAAAATAATATAGTAATAAGATTTTTTTTTTATTATCAAAGTCCATGTACATCAGAATGAATATACTCCTACAACTATAATAGAGACATCTCCTAGAAATGAGAACTAGCATAAGAAATGGATAAACGAGTCATAGCATACGCCATCATATTTGCTCGTCTCTTAGCAAAGTGCACAGAAACATTGTGCATTTGGCTTAATAAGAATTTACACTCAAAAACCAGTGATCCAAACTCAGACAAATCAAGAGAATGGTCTTGAATTGCCTTTATTACAAACTTAGCGTCAGACTCAATCATTAATCTCTCATAAGGGATGTCACGCAACCAGGACAAAGCTTCACGGATGGCAATAGCTTTTGCTTCTTTAGGATGGCAAAGACAACTTAAAGTCATAGAAAACCCTCCAACAAAACCTCCCGCATGATCCCTAAGCACAACCCCTACACCTATTTTTAACTTAGTAGAAAATAAAGCTGCATCAATGTTGCACTTCAAAGTTCCCAAGGAAGGTGGTCTCCACTTCACCATGAGAAAAACAACAACAATGCCTTGAGGAGGAACATAACTAGCAGCAAGCAAAACACCAGGAGCTCTAACAGATAGACTAGTAAGCTCGAAAGATGCAGCACCACCTATAGCAGCAACATCACCAATGTTGAAAGCACCATTCAATGCCACAAATGCTGACTAACAGCTTCCATAGGCACAGCAACAGTAGTACCAAAAACATATACTCCACCAGACACACCAACAGGCATCACAGGAGACAACACCTGATGATGTACACTAATTGTGTAATAAGTTATGTAACTATTTATTATAGTACTGAATTAAATTTGAAAACATTTCATAATCTCTTTCTTATTATTATTATTATTATTATTATTATTATTATTATTATTATTATTATTATTATTATTGTAGAATATTACGATAATATATTTCTCAAGTGAATAATAAATTTAAATTATATAAAATTATCATTTTTTTTTTAGGTTCTTTTATCTCTAGATACTACTCTAATACTATTAAAACAAAACCACATTGATAATTGTAATTTTTTTTTTATGACGCTTCAAGTAAAGCAATCAAATACGAAATCACAGATTTCACAAAGTTTTGGAAAGTAAATATATTGAAATTTGTGTAAAAATAGAGACAGGCCTTATAAACCCTAAAATGAAACAAGGGAACAACATACTGTAAAATAGGATTTATTATGTAAATTCAAAAACTAGGCTCAAACTATCACGTCTCACTGTGGGGGCATAACGATCCTAGGGCATGAGTAAATGTAAGGTCATCAGATACTCGTAAAACTCTTATTTATTCACTTAATAAATAAATCATTAATTATTAAATATAAATTTTAACAGATTCTTCTCTGTATTTTTAATATAATTTCCAACATGAAGAGTATCAAATTCACATTTTAATAATTTCTCAAAATTCTCAACCTGTATAGAAAATACACTTCCAATGTACAACATTCTTATATCCTTAACTCCACAGTTCAGGTAGGCATATATAGCACTTCTATATTTTCTTTTCACAACATTTCTTAATAGTTTACTTACATTTAACAATATCATTATTGTTACCATTTTCCTTATCGTTATCATTATCTTTTATCACTCTTTACTCATTTTGCATTAATTATCTGTTAAATTTCAGTAACATATCATATCACATTTTAATCTCATCATATCAATTATCATTATCAAATATTCATATAATAGTTTATACATCATTTACCTATCTATATACAGTACTATGAAACTCTAGAATTTATACGTATGACCATTTAAGAATAAATATCTACCTTTGAGTTCTTGACGTCCCAAGTTAGAGAAATGAATGACTTGGAAAATAACTATATAATGAGTATAATATACTCAGTGAGTTATAAACATATTATTATACATATGGCTAGGTAAAGAAGATCATGTCATATGGTATTTCAAAATAGTAGGAATCTATTAATAGATAGGGTAATCAATCAATGAAACAATAATATCAATGGGTCACATATGTCAAAGGTTCAATAATTTAAATAAATATGAGCATAACAGATATAGGGCCACATGCTTGTGATATAAACTCATGAAATAGCTCGTGAAATTCATAAGGTTGATCAGACCTTATAGCTAATATATTAATCCTTCTTAGCAAGAGTATAGTAAAAAAGAATTCATTGTGCACAAAGTTAATTGTTTTTACCCATTACCCCATCGGTTAGGTAGCTCTGTCATATCATATAATTATGTATTTGGTACAATTAGGGTCATTGGTACAAATATGATTAAATACAATATCTTTGACACGAGAAACTCATGATATTATTATCAAATAATTAATGAACACATTGGGTCAAACAAAGAATAGAAACATAGGCTCCAAAAAAAATACAAGGTTTCCAAAGAAGTTTCTATAATTTCAAATGATGTTATTTTTATTATGCATAATAATACATTTATAACTCACCTTAACCTTTAGCCTCCACATTTTCAACTTATATCTCCTTAATCCAATGATATAACACCTATGTCTCCACTTTATCTTCATTAGTCCTTTGATGTTATATATTCAATTAATTTCAATTGAGACACTAATTAACATGAAATTACATTAACTAAACTTAAATTAAAGAAATTCCCTAAAATCTCTAAATCCTAGGGTTATAGCTTTTATACTTTTACTTGTTTTTCTCATTCTGGCAGTCTGTGTTCTTTTGCCTATAAATCATGCTATACATATCCAATTGTTTTGATTATTTTTCCTACTTAAACTAGACATTACATGTTCTAATATATCCAAATTTCAGACATGTTTAAGTAATACACATCATATGGTGACAATTTGAATTTAACTTTACTGTCAGCCCTGCTACCCCGCACTCCAATCCAAGCAGTCTCTACTAATTTAGCTACATATCATAAAATACTAATCAAATGATAAAATATTTTTACAAGACTCTAAACAATATATAAATAAATATTTTTTATGTTGAACACTTAACCTAATCCAGTATCTAACGTTCTGTATAATTAAAATACAGTAGCCTTTTTGTGAAACTCTATATCTGAGTTAGTCTTTGTTTTTACTTCGAATTTTTCAAATTTCTTTTATAAAAATATAAATAACACATGTATCTATAATTTTCATGTTTAACACTTATACAAATTCTGCTTTTAAGGTTCTCATATAATTAAAACACAATAGCCTTCCATGATTGCCTATCTATCAGTCTGAACAAGTAATACTTATAGCTTAATATATATTTCCTTTGAATTTTACTAAACTATTTTACAGGAATATATTTAAGACAAAAATCTACAACTTTAAGGTTTTATACTTTTCTAAAAACTTTCATTAAGTCTACAAAATTTGAGCTACAAGTTTCTGTTTACTTATAACTCCTTAAAACCCTAATCAAACTTCCTTATGTTATCATTTATGCAACTCAAATTACCAAAACTATTAAATTAAAGTAAGTTTAAGAATTTACCTTAGATACTTGAACCTTTATTTCCATTTTATCTCTATAATTCCTTAATTTGAAACTTGATTAGTCTTCCATGATCAACTTTCACTAAACATCTAACTCTTTCTAGTCTAAAGATTGAATTCTATGAAATAGGATTAAGGAAAACTTTTAAGGAAATAGAGCATAGTTGGTTCAGCCATGGGTTTAAAAATTGCTCTAATTGTTTATTCATCCTCTTCTTTTAATTACCAATACTCTATTCTTATATATCCAATAGAAATGGAAGAAAGAAGTAGAAAAATCTAGAATTAGGACATGTGTTTGTTAAGTATGGTATGAAAGATAAAAATCAACAAAATTTTTCCCTTACTTTGGTAACGCATGGCCGAACATCTTGAAGTAAAAGAATAGATTTTTACTTTGAATCTAACATGTGAACAAAAATGATAAAGTTGGTGGGTCCACAACTTTATACAATTATACTTTGACCCATAATTTTTTCTAATTCATAATTTTTTTTAATTATTTTTAATTGAGTCCTTAAATTCTTTCCATTAAATTTCTATGGAACCTTATATTTCCTATTATATCTCAATTAAATTTAATTAATCAATCTTAAGAGCTAAATAATTTTTATTCCGAACTTGCTTCTATGAGAACTCCAAAAATTGCAAATTTATATCTCTTTTATTTCACTTCTCTTCCATATCTATCTCCAATCATCTTTAATACCATATTCACTTCAATTTATTTTTAATTGGTCTATAATCCATCTCATATAAGTTATGTAAAAGAAATTTTAACAAATTAACTGTCGAAAATTAATTAAAAATCAAGAACCGACAAGTGCTCCAAAATTAGGTTTTTCCTCATCGCTTTCTTCTTCTTCACTATACTTTCACCCATTTAACTCCATGTTGATCCTTAAATTATTGGTATCATGTTTATATGTAAAAGCAATGGATATCAAAGAATGGTGTCGCTGAACAATTTGGGAACAGTAATACACATATATATGTAGAACACATATATATATGTAAGGATGTGGAAATGACAGATAAAGGGCCAATAACAGTAACAGTAACAGTGTATCAGTATCAGTGAAATATATAAAGCGGGCCAGGCGTTACGACTAAGATAAATCTCTTCCTAGTTAGGGTAAACAGTATAAAGAGTCCATTGTGCACAATGCTGATAGTATTTACCCACTACCACATCAGTGCAGTAGCTCTGTCAAGTCCACATAGGCGATAAGCCAATGGGCTTCAATATTATTTCATTAGCAGTATCCAATAATCATTGGTGACAGTACAATACAATAAACTTTCATTGGTTGCTCATTAATCAATCAAGGACAGTATAGTTCAGTGAACATGGTATCGGTTCCATGAAGAATACAATAATGAATAGGATATTTCAGAATCAGTCAGGTGTAATGGTAGTCATTCAAAAACATTCAATAATGCATCTGGTCAATATTTGGTGTGCATTACTTTAAGACTTATAGAACAAACTCAATAACTCTCGATTTCACAAAGCAAATATTTAATAGAAACAATTCAACAGGCAATTCAATTTCATTCGAAAATCAATAGAAATAGATCAATTTAGATTCAGAACTTTGGAGAACAATCATGTTCAATGATCAAGAAGGCATTCTATTAAATTAAGATCAATCACATATGATTATAATAGATCATATTAAGACAATGTATGTAAGTAAATGATGTATAAGTAACTCACCTTACTGAGCACTTCACTGTTACACTTTCCATTTCCTCTTTCTTTGGTACGTTACTTTAGCACTTGTGGTACTCTTCATAGTCTTTTACTCATTCTTGACTTTACATATTCAATTAATTCTAATTTAGATACTAACTATCATGAAATTATATTATTTACACTTATATTAAAGAATTTCCTAAAAATTCCCAATTTCTTGATTTTGCCTATATAAAACTCTCACTGGCAGCCTATGTTCCATTTCCTATATCTCTCTCTACACTTACCTAATTACTTCAATTATTTTTCATAATTAAACTAGACATTTAAAACTCTAACATATCCAAAATTCACATTAATCCCACCATTATACAATTTATGGTGATCCTTTGAAATTAACCTTGCTATCAACACTATTGCCTTGCAATTTACTCATTGGAAGACTCTATTATTTTGCTTATAACTCAATATATACTTATCCAATTATTATAATTCTAATTTCAGTTTAAACTATACATGTAATTTTATAACATATTAAAATTTTAGGCTATTTTGGTGGCTGTACAATTATTAGTAAATTTTTAAAATTAATCTACTGTCCTAAAATCTCTATCCGGACAAACTCAATTTCCATGCTTATAATTAATCTCGTGTTTATCCAATTGCAAAAATATTTTACAATAATTTAGTTAATATATAAATGAAAATTTCTCATGTTTACCACTTTCCCTAATTCAAAATCTAAGATCCTTGTATTAATAGAACTCTATAACCTATGTTCCATTTATCAGTCAATTCGGGCAGATTACACTTATGGCTTAATTTCTTTTAAACCACAAATTAAATTGAAAAACTCTTTTACAAAACTCTATATAAGACATAGATGAGCACTTTTTATTTTGAATATTTCTCCTAATTTTGTCTCTAAAGTTCTCTATAATAAAAATACAGTGGCATTTTCTTGAAATCCTGCATCTGAGCCAGTCACGGTTTTTGTTTAATGACTCTTTCTTCAATTCAAATTTTACAAATTTTTTTTACATAAATCTAATTAACATACTTGTCTACAACTTTAATGTTTTGAGTATCCTCAAATTCATTCATTAAATTTACTAAATTAATACTACACATTATTGTCTAAAACAGATTCCAGAATCCTTTGAAACCCTTGTTCATCTTTATCTTCCTTAGTTCAATTCATTCAATTCTCTACTTAATTAAACTATAATACTCTTAAATACAATTAGAAGGCTAAGTTTAAAAATCATACCTCAAATTGAAACACTTAAATTTCATCTTCTTGCTCTCCCAAATTATTCGAATACTAATTTTTTGTCATTTCCCTCCATTTTTCTTCTTCCTCTCATCAATTTTCTATCTAACTTTGGTTGGTTTCTATGGAAAGGATGAAAATTATTTTAGATTTATTCTTCACTAGTGGTTTGGCCCTAAGGGTGTGAATGGCCACCCATCTTCCTCATTTTATAGGCCAATTCCATCAAAAGTCTTGAATGATGGAGTATAATATAGAATTCTTTAGAAAATGGGCCATTTGTCACTTTTATATAAATAGAAGGACTAATCTAGAATTCTCCATAATCTTTTATGTGAGCTGGCCATCCTTGATTCCCATCAAATAATTTTACTTATGGTCCCCACAATTTTTAATAATTATAATTTGGTCTATAATTTTCTTTATTTGCACTTTTACCCCAAAATTTTCTATAATTTATTATATTCATTATGTTAAAAATCAATATTCACTATGGGGAATAAAATAACTTATTTTGGGTTATTCTATCATTTAAAATTACTCTGAGTTCAGTTCTATAACCTAGACAGTTCATTTTCGAAAATGCCCCTAGAGTTACTTTTATTTATAGTTTTGTCATTCTATTATTTTTCCATCATTCCAATTACTTTTTCATTCTTTCATTTCACCAATAAATAACTCTATTTTAGTTCTTTTATTATCTATGTGTTTGTATTAAATAACTCTATATTCAATACATAATTAATTATTCAGGCTATATAATAATCTCTAGTATATTCAGACTAGTACTTAAAATATTATCTATCCATTTACCTTCCTAATCTCATATAAATCCTCAAAATATTTTTCTCAATACTTTAGGATCTTAATTCTAGATATCCTCAATAAATTTCAAATAAAGAACTCCTTAAAAATATTATAAAAATTTTATTTATGGTAGTACTGTCTTTAATTGTCCTTAAAATTATTCTTAAATTTCCTCTGTATTCCTAGCCAATTTATTCCTAAATTAACATCATTCCTATTGTTATGATTCGCTACTTTCATAATATCTACTTTATTACAATCTGTGGTGTTACATTAATGAGATGGGCTAGACCCCAGTTGGTGGAAGATGTTGGACCTTGATGAGAGGTGTTGGACCTCAGTTGGTGGAAGGTATTGGACCTCAGTTGGTGGAAGAGCTAGAGCTGGACTTCTTGGCTGATACTGGATATCTGGCTTGTATAGTAAAGACATGAAGAAAGAAGCATTAAGGTTGTGCCAAGCCTATGGCTTGGTGCGAGCCCTCTTATACTTAAGTCAATATGACTGTATGTATATAGCTAAAGGCTCGATGAAAAGAGTAGGTTTTGCAAGATGATACCACTACTTTCCTTGGGTGTTTAAGTGAAAGCATCTAGTGATGGATCTCACTATGACATTTACTGTAGAGATGTAGATTACACATTAGTGACCTTGGATGTTAGAATATTCCAAGGCCTTGGCTAGATAGTTTGAGCAAGTACCCTAGAGAAAGTTTGTTCTCCTTCCTATGTCTTGCCAACTTCACTCATTCCTAAGAAGTTACAGGATGAGAGTTATACGCTCTTTCATTACAGATGAGCATATGAGATTTTGTCCATGGACATTCTCTTGGCAAATCTCTATAAATGTCTTTACTTATGTTCCCCATAAATTATGCCATTTTCCTGATGGGATTTCTCCTAGCGGGTTTTAGACCCTAAGTCCACCCATCAGCCAAGACAAGGAGCACCAAGCATTAGGCCTCGCTCAGTAAGTTCTAGACCTAGATCTAGTGAGTTTTGAGAAAGAAGCTTGTGGATTTGTCGAGCATATGAGAGAGTTAGTGGATCCTCATGGGTGTAGATGACTTGAGTTAAAGGTATTAGGCCTTCATTGATGGAAGATATGGCACCTTAATTGGTGGAAGGTGATGGACCTTAATTAGAGAAGTTAAACATTAATGAGAGGTGTTGTACCTCACTTGGTGGAAGGTGATGGACCTTGATAAGAAGTGTTGGACCTCAATTGGTGGAAGAATCGTTGCTAGTCTTATTGGCTGATGTTGCATCTTTGACCTCCATGGCATAGACACAAAAAAAGAAGCATTAAGATGCACTAGGACATATGCTTAAGTCAATGTGATTGCATGTACGTAGCTAAATGCTCATAAAAAAGAGTGAGTTTAGTGAGATGATACCACTATTTTATTTTGGTGTTTGAATGATACTATTTAGCAAATACCTCTCACTATGATATTTTCCAATGGAAAAATAAAATATGTTCTAAACTCTAAAGAGTGACTAGTTGATAGAGAAGAGGTCAACCTCCTAGTATATAACTGAGAGACTACACTTTTAGTAAGAGATTTCTGGATTCTGAAGATGGCCAAAAGAATGGTGGTTAGCAAGTATGTCCTTTAGGTAGCTTTTGCTTGCTTAGAAATCTTTTTCCCTTCCCAAAAATCTCTTTTAAGTAGAAGATAATTTGGTATTTATAGTGCTTTTCTGCTGGAGGATTGAGAAGATGAGTTGCATAACTACGAGTTATTGATGAATTAAGGTCATATCACTTTGTGATTAGATAAAGTAATAATATATTTGTTTTCCTAGCTATAGAATCTTGTATTGAAATGATTAAATTGAGTTTCCTAAAGTAGAAGGGATTGCATGTCAAGTGAGCTTGTAAAGAGTTGCTAGAGATGACTTTCCTTGAAAGCTAAGCATAATCATTTGTGATGAGGTGAGGTATTGTTGAAAGAAGGTGTCTAGTGTTTGGATGACTACTAGACAAGGTGTGAAGTGGTCTGTCTATAACCCTTAGGCTTGATTGCTATAAATTGTTTGGGCTTGACAGTCTGAATGCCTTGAGGCCTATTATCAAGAATATTTAGCATGTCTTGAATTTAATTGGTGTTACCCATATTAGAGGAGTCATTTTTAAACCTCATTAACCTATTTGGGCTTTTATAATCCAAATAGTCCAAAAACTCTACACTAATCTCCATCTACATCATTTTAATATAGAGAAACTTTTAATTTCAATATAATTTTAAGATAACCTAGCTAAAACTATTTTGTAATATGTAATAGTATATATATATATGTGATGGTATCGTTTTTTCAATTAATTTTTTATTTACCAATATATTTAATATTTTTCCTAATTAAAATTAACAAATCTCAAAATTTTTTTATTTTTTTTATAGTTAAATTACATTGGACTATAACCAATATTTATTTTTGTTTTGGATTTTTTTTTCAATCACTCATTTATATTTTATGACTTTTAATCTATATCTTAAATTAATTATCTAAAAAGCAAATTTTATTATTTTTTTCATATATAGTTGATTTTTATTTTTTTTATTGGACTATTTTCATGACTAATAAAATTTTCCGTATTTATACATTAGCTCAGATAATATCGAGACAAATTTTTATTCTTCTCAATTGAATTTCTAGTTTAGTGACTGGTAATAATTTTGTGGCTTCGTTCATCTTGACTATTAATTAGTGTATAGATTTATATTTTTATTCTCTTTATATTTAATATTTTTTTTAATGTGTTTTCATAGCTAATTGAGTTAATTGGAAGGTTTAGGCATGTTTTTGCTAAGTTTTGAGAATGTTTACTTAATAGTTAGAAAATTTTTAGCATTTTATTTTTCTTTGGACTTCCAAACGTTGATCCAAAAACAAGGCAGGAAATAATTTATTCATAACTAAAAGTAAAAAAAATAAGCATTTAATCCTTTTAATTTGATATAAGTAATTAATTAGTGAAATCAGATCCCTCAAAACTTATTCATTAAATCATTTAATTAATTTATTTGCTTAATTTTATTTGTTTAATTTAATTCAGAATTCTCTTATTTTTATTGGATTAGAGTATTAGAATTTTTTTTTATTTAATTAAATTTTATTTGCAATTATAATTAATTAAGCTATGCCATTTATACTTCATTGAACTTACATGTCATTACTATAATAGTCTTGTGAGTAGAATAACTTAAATATTTTAATTGGCATATTTAAGCACAACATCTATCTTGAATATTTTTATTAACTCCGTAGAGCATTTTATGAGTTTAAAGGAATGGTTTTTTAGTTTACAAAATTTCACTCTTTCAATTAGTTTCCAAGGTACAACTCTAGAGATATTAACATTTGGTTTAAAGACTTCCGATGGTACATTACTATTTTTTTACTTCGTGTTGATAACATTATTATTATTATTATTATCTGAATCTGTTCGATTTTTGTAACCTTCATATTCCATTACGTTTATCTGTATTACATGTCAATAGAGTTTAACACGTATTTGAATTTCTCTCTCATCATACGTCAGCTCAGACAAAAAGTTAAAAAAATTCTTCCAATATAAATTACTAATGTTAAATATCAAACTGATAAATATTACAATTCAATATGGATAGAAAACAAAATCAAATTTCTTGCATACAACAATGGAGTTTAATTATGGGATCTCTTAGTCAAATTTGGAGTTGAAAGTTAGAATAGTACTCTTAATCTAGGCCGAGATGTCAAATAGAGATGTCAAATAATTTGAGTTAGGTCATTTCAAGTTACTAAAGGATTTCGGTTAACCATTGTTATTAATCAAAATCAAAAAGTTTTGAATCAATTTTGACTGAATTTGTTGGTCTCCCGATAGTTCAGTTATTTAGAATATTTTACTTTTAAGAAAAAAATTCATATTTTTTTTTATAAATTCAAATCGAATTAAATTTAAATAAATCATATTAGAGTCAAACAATAAATTAACTATAACTCAATTCTCAATTTTTTATATTCATAAATAAGAAAAATTTCTTATTTATTGTCTAGTTTCAATAATTAAAATTTTTTATATGACATGAAATGTATTACACATGTAATCAAATGGATTGGCAGAAATGTAAGAGAAAGACCCATTAAAATATAATTTTATAGCATGAATATAGGATGTAACTTTTTCTTTGGTTATCAGATTGTCTATTTTTAAGTACGAATTCTTAAAATTATCTAATTACTTCCGAATTCTGTTTTACTTTTCAATATGTCTCAATTTTATTTCTTTTCTTATTTTAATTAGATTGTTTTGAAGTTATTTAATAATTTCTCAATAATATATATATTTTTTAATATTATATAATATACTAAAAGAAAAAAGAAACGTACTGTTTATATGTTTCATCCATTTAATATAATTGTTTTATATATTATTATTATAATTAAATCACTAAGTATTATTTGTGGTAAAACGGTTAAAACAATCAAAAGTTGTTCAAAGTTTTGGGGTTAGTTTCATTCATAGTCCCTCAACTTTAACTAACGTACTTTATAGTCTTCTAATTTTAATTTATAATGATAAAATTTCTGAAAAAGTTCCTTTCCAGAAATAAACTAATATTTAATTACATTTTGATCTCTATTTTTCAAAATACTGTTCACATAGGTCCAAAATTTATTTAATTTGCTAGTTTATGGATGAAATTTTTAGAGGTAATTCATTAATCCCTGGAACAGTGTATAATAGTATAAAACACTTTTCGATTACAGACAGAAAAGAGCATCCATTGATACAGTGGGAATATTCTTGGGTTTGTGGGAGAATTAAACATAGGGACGAATTAATTAGAATTGATTCTATTTATAAAAATTCTCCCTTAGAAAATAAAATTGCCCATGAATATTGTGGTGTAGCTGACATAATTGAATTTTTAGAAGAGCAGTATCCGATTTTTAATCAATTAGCCATTTTAGATCAAGATACTCCTCTGGTAACCTCTAGAACTTCAAATTGGAGTGATAATCTAAAAAAAGATTATTTAATTTGGAAAAGATTGCACTTCAGAAAAATTG
>CANXYC010230546.1:0-27602 GCA_948193065.1 Aleurites moluccanus | reverse complement strand
GGTACCGATATGGTCTAAGTGAAACAGGCTTAGAGTTAGGCTTAAGAGGTATGGTATGGTCATAGGCCCGAAAGGGAGGAAGAGAAGTAGGAGTGTGGAAGACTGAAGCATAAAGGTCTAAAATATGGGTCATAGAAGTCTGTTGTGTAATAGTGGGAGTAGTTGAGTCAAGGACAGTGGGACTACTGCCTACAGAAAATAGATGGGCTGAAAGATTTGACCAGCCCTTTTTAAACAAGTACTTCAACTGCTTACCGGTCATAAACCTCAATACACCTTCTTCCACAATACCCTGTAAGACAATATGTATATCATCCTTTTTGAAGGAGAGAGAGGGTGTAACAAAGTCAAATAGGAGAGGACTATATTGCCTCATCCAATCCACTCCCAAAACCAAATCATATCCACCAAGCTCCAGTATCCGAATCTTGAAATGGAAATCATAAGTCTGCATGGTCCAAGTAAAATCTGGACATTTTGACTTACTAATCATCTTATGGCCATTAGCCACAGTAATGGAGAGTGAAAATGCTCTAATAGTTTTAACCTTCAATTCTTTAGCAATAGTCAAGTCAAGGAAACTGTGAGCTCTGATACCAAGTTGTTATGAACCTTGATTCATAACTATGGTGATTAACAATCAAGAACTGAAGAAGGATTGAATTGAATTGGGAAGAGGAGAAGAATAGAGAAGATAAAGGAAAGAGACAGAAGGATAGTGTAACAAAAGATAGAGATTAGCTTGTAAAATTATTATTCCCCTTTTTCATTCAGTTACAATAGAATATATATATCTACCGTTGCTAACAATTCTAACTAACAATTAACCTCATTTATTTATTTAAACCCTTGATCATAATAATTTTTTAGCAAAATAATTTATTTATTATATTTTATTTTAAATTTTTATTCGTCAAAAATAGCTAAAAAGAAGATTTAATGGAAAAAGTATTATTAGTATGGGTATATATAAGAAAAAGAAAGATAAAATTTAAATATATTGCTAATTTTTTCAATTTGTCTAATTAAATTCAAACTTAATTAAAATAATATTTTCCATTTAGGTCAATTAATTTAACTTTTGTTTTAAAATTTTAAAAATATATATTTTAATAATATAAGAGTATGTATTTTAAATATAAAATTTATTTATATATTTCAAACTAATTAAAAAATATTATATAATTTTTATAGTGTAAAAATATTTTTTTATTATTTAAATTAAAAATTAGCAAATATTAGGTGGAAAAATTCAGCAGAATTAATGATCAATTTAAGTTTTTATTCAAAAAATAAATAAATAAAAAAGGGTAAAGAGTCTGTTATATTAGGAATATATCATAGTCTGTTATATTAGGAATATATCATAACATTGATATAAATGATAACACTAAAATTGAATTACCAAACTAAAATTTATCTTTTTAGTTAAATTCGATTAATTTTATGAAAATCGATTTCAATCAATTCGATTAGTCTCATATTTTGATTCACTTTATTTATTTAAAATTTAAATTTAATTTATTTAATTATTTTATAATACAATTCGATTTAAATTGAACCAATTAAATATTCACTCATAATATTAATAATAATTTTAATCTCTCAAATCTTTTTCCTTCAGAATTAATTTTATGAGCAAATATCTTTAAAATTAATTCTGAAAATTAAATTCTAATAAATTTGAGTTAATTTTATAATTATCAGTTTTTTTTTTATTTTCATTTTTTATTTTAGGTCAAAAATATTATCTGGTCAATATTCACTAATCTAAAAATAAAAACCTTGTTGAGTTGCACGCGCTCTTAACGGAGAATGTTTCACTCTGTTGAATCCAAAGCTGGGAATGCGTGCCCGCTTAGAGAAGAGCGAGGCGAAAAGATGCCCATTTGACGTTTTGAGCTAAGTAGATTATCCTTCTGGAAAGATGTGTTGATATGGTACACCCAATCCCATAATATTACCATGACTTGGTCAAATTACACTTCGAGACTTTCTATTTTGCCATGTAATTTCATATTTTCCAATTTCCTTTTTTCTCAAAAAATGTCAACAATTGCTTGTTTTTGTATATTAATTTTGTATATCAAATAGTCTCATGTTTGAGTTTTGCGCAAATTATTATTATTACTATTATTTAATTTATGTTTTTATCAAATTTCAATATATATAAATTATTATTATTATTAAATATATTTTTTAATAAATTTAAATGTTAATATTAAAAAATTATATGGATTAACTAAAAAAATAAAAATATAGTAATTAATAAATTCTAATTAAAAACTACAAAAATATAATGGCACCTAAAATTAATGAAATTACATTATATAAATTTGGCCTAATATATTTTTCCCTCAAATTTAATATGAAAAATTACTTTACTCTTGAAATTTCAAATTTAATATTTTACACCTCAAATTTGACAATTTCATATCTCGCCACCACAAAAATCTTAATCAGTAATTTACGTAATTATATGCACATAAAAATGTGTAAATACTCGAAATATTTTTGACGTGGATTAAAAGATTACAGTTTTTTACTTAAATATTAATTAAGCATCTTTTCCATGCTTTCTTCCTCGGTTCTGATCAGACCAAAATTTTTAGAAACTGAACATTCAAAAATTAATTAAGCATCTTTAATAATTAACGATCCTCTCTCTCTCTCTACACTAATTTTGCGCTCTTCTCTCTCTTGCATCTCTATCAGGTAATTTCAATTCTTCTTGATCAATAACCATCTCTATTTTTTCTTCTATTATTTTATTTTCCTTTCAATTCTTTCAAATTTTTTTCTTCTTAGAATCGGCAAATAAGAAACTGTAACTATATCCAGATCTTGAAATAGGTGGAAGATCATCTGATGATACATGAATATCAATATCAGCACCTAGGTTCCCCTTTCCCAGTTCATAATCCTCTGCTAAATTCACTTGGACCGATCGTTTTGTATCTCCAACGGATTGAAAATTATATGCGATTTTGGTCCCCCTTCACTCTCTTGAGTAGGTACTGCTTCTTATTTTCTTTTCTTGCGTCAACATCGCTACTACCAATCCTGATGATGATAATTCTGAAGATGAGGCCAAGACCCACAAACGCTAAGGTTGTTCTATGCCAAAACCCAACCAGTGATGAAGCTTTGCGCCCTTCTCGCATCATAGATCGAGCTTTGCCGGCGTTCTAGCAGGGGTCCATCGTTTAGCCCTGACCCAGGACTTGAATCTCACCGATTCTGCTTTTTGCTGCACGAAGAAGACACTAGTCCGTCGTTGGGCGAAATAGAATTCATATTGAGATTGGGAAGGACCACAAAAGAGGATACCTTGAGCAGGCTGGAAAGTTGGGTCATGGAAGTGGAGAGACCCGGTCTGGTCCTCGTTCTGGTGATCAGAAATGTGTGGGGATGCTAGAGGTTTCACATTTAGGGTGAATCTTAGAGAGCTTGAGGAGCTTTCCAGCGAGAACCATACCGGCTTCCCTTTTTGTTTAATATTCATCCATACTTATACAGTTAAAAGGAATTATCAGCCAAAAAACTTTAAAAAATTTGATAAAAAATTCCACATCAGCTAAAAATATGGTCAAAATTTGACTTTAATCTAAATCAGCAAGGAGACGTACGCTGTACTTTCACATAATTAGGGTTTCATGATCCAACTTAATATATTTGAGTATTAAAGTGATTAATTTTAAAATTAAGGGAGTAAAAAAACCAATCATATTAAGTTTATAGTGAAAAATGTATATTTGATCTGTATGTTTAATTTTAAAAAAATCAGTTTATACACGGAAAAAATTTTCTAAACTTTACGGAACAAATTCAAAATAATTTCTCATTTATTATTTAATAATTAAAATTTTCTTTACAAAAATTTTATTTTAAGAAATTTTATATAAATAAATAAATTTTATATTAATTTATTTAAACACTATTGAGTATCATTAATTAAAAAATAAAAATAAAATCAGTGAGGGTTAATTAAATTGTATTAGAATATAGTTATTTATGGGCTTAGGAATTTGTTAGTGTGATCCATTTTGAGTACCTAACTTTTGAATAATAGGCTTGAGCATTGATTTTTATCCTCAAACTTAACTTGGCCCGACTTGTTTCAAAACCAGTCTATATATAAGGTAGCTTGGACTTGAGAACTAATGCTATAGGAATCGATTTGATTCCACCAATTTGATGAATAAAAACTGTTTTTTAATTGTTTGAAAATAAAATTAAAAATTAATTGGTGGGATGGAGTCGAATTGAATCAAGGGCTAGTCAGAATCTGGCGGTGTACCATCACCGGCGGTTCGCAGCCAGCATCCCATCGGCCACTGCAATAATTTTTATTTCAATTCTAATTTGATGTTAATATAAATATTAAAATTATAATTTTAACATAATTTTAATTTTTAAAAAATTAAAATGAAATTAAATCTCAATTCTAATTATATTTAATTTCAATTTCAATTTTTTATATAATATAAATATTAAAATTATAATTTTAACATAATTTTTATTCTAAATAATTAAAATTAAAATTAAATCTCAATTTCAATTCTAAATTCTCGTCAAAACCGATCATTGTTGGCATAATTGTGAAATTACTCCTCTCTCTCCCCCTCTGATTTCCCTTTTCATCGTTCTCTTTTTCAATAGACAAATCCATCTCTCACAACCCAAACACTAACCCTAACTAGACTTTGAATTAATTAGTTCACCTTAAGAATGTTAGAGCAAACAGTGTCAGCAGTAGCCTTCGCTGCATGAAGATTCTCGCCAGTAATTATAATCAAGTTAGTGATTATAAATTTGGAATTGAAAGTCAGATCGCTAGAGCAATACTTACAAGCTCTTCAAATTGTTGTGGCTATGACTAATATGTTCCACCACGACTCGAATCATTGCTCTCTTTGAATTTATATCACTGATAACCCTAAACCTTGCAAAAGTAGTCGTTGGTGGTAGTGCTGCAACTGTCCACCAAGGAAAAGGGCGACCATTGAGGTTCGGCTACTCATCTATCAATTTCCGTTTCTTCAAGAATTTTTTTTTATTTCTTCAAGAGAATTTCAAGATTTTTTTTTCTTTTCATTTTATAATTTTTAAAATTTTACTTTTAAAAATTAGAAAATTTAATTTTTTATTACTTAAATTTATAAAAAAAAATAACTCAATAAAGATAAAATTAATATGTCAATGTGGATATGAAGTTAATTTTAGACTTGATTAGACTTCTTATAAAAGAAGAGCTAATGTGTTGTTTGGTTTAGCGGTTTTATTTAATAATGTTAGTTATTAATATATTTAATAATTATTAAAAATAAATATTAATATTTATTTTTTATTTAAAGAATAATTTAATATTTTAATAGCATTTTAAAAGAATTTAATTTGAATATTTAATAGTTGATTGTTGTAAGTGTTTGGTAACATTATTAATAGTATTAACTGTTAATATATTTAATAATTTTTTTATCTAAAATATTAGGATAATCTAATTTTTTAACAATTTTTTTAAAAAATTTCAAATTAAAATTTTTATAAGCAATTATCAGCTATCATAAAAAAATTTTATCATAAATTTTTTTTATCAAATACACACCAAAAAATTTATATTCGGATGAAGGATTCACCCAATAAAAACCCATTTATAATGCAGATCACCAACTTGAAATTTATATTTTTTTCTAAACGAATTTTTAGTTGGTTTGAAAATTTTAATTTTTACAAGAATTTAATACATTGGAATTTTATTTTATTAATTTTTATATTAGAAAATATTATTAATAAAATTTATTTTTCTAAATTATATAAAAAGTTATATTTTAGGAAAAACGAAATCATGCTAAGATCCATGTTTAGAAACTTAGATTTCGTAAAATTTAAATTAAATAAATTTTAATTTTATCAATTTTTATATTCAGAAAAAATAATTTATAGAATTTAATTATTTTAATATAAAAATAAATAAAAATATATCTCATTGCAAATATAATTTAAACATTATTAGTTATTATTAAACAAATAAAGGTAATTAAAAAAAATAAATTGAATTTATTCTCTATGTAAATAATGTTTAGAATAATTTTTGTATAATAATTATATTTAATTCTATTAATTGAATCGAATTGATTTTTTTTGAATGAAACTATAATGATTTTGTAAGAATTTAATTTATTTAACAAAATTCACTATTAAATATTTAAAATACTCTCATTTAAATTAAACATAATTTTTTTTACATAAAGATAAAATGAGAAAATAATTTTTATTTTTTAATTATTATAAATAATAAATTTTTTCACTTTAATTTATTTTAATATATGTTTTTTACTGTTAATTGAAAGAAATTTTATGAATTGAAATTTTGCATATTCATATAAAGAAAATATGTTGTTATTATTATTAATCCTTACATAGTCTACTAATGAATGATGATCAATATTAAGAGATGAGTGTTTTGGTGTCTTCCATCAAAGGATTTTGATACATTGAATTGTTTTGCTTAGTGATTTTATAGATATTTTAGTTACCTTTTCATCCATCTCTATGGGAATAAAATGCAAATATTATTCTTGTTTATTTGAAATAAAATGCACTTAATTTTCATTTTAAGTGGATATATATATATATAAAGAAAATGCTGCTTTTTAATATTTGTCCATTTTAAATTATAATGATTTTATCGTTTTATTATAAAATATTTATTATAAAAATAAAGAAATATGTGCTAAAATAATATCGAGAAAGAAGTGAAGCTTTTAATTTTCGAATTAAATTAATTTACTTTGAAATAAACATATGTTTTTATCTTAAATTTATAATTGATTACTATTTTATTTTTCAAAAAATAGAAAATAATTTAGTTTGATTTAAGTATTAATTATATATGTATATTTAATTATGCATTTTTCCAATTTTTTATTAATTGTATTAATTTTAATATTACGCTATATTTAGTTTAATTATATTAAGAAATTTATTTTATTTAGTATATTAAATAATAAATATAAAATTTATTTTAAATGAAATGAATATTATATTTGATATAATTTTAAAATTTATTTTAATATTTTATTTAGTAATAAATATTACTATAAATATATTATTTATTTACTTATAAAAATATGATAGATAATATAAGTAAAATATTAAAGTTAATAATAATATTTTAATTTTTAAATTTTATTTGGTTTTGATTTAATTATTTTTAGTTTTATATACTTAATTATTTATAATTATAAATGAATTTAAATTTAAAATAAATAGAAAATTATAAATTTATAAATAAATTTTATAAAATTTTATGAAATTCACAAAACAAAATGTAAATTATGATTACCGAATTAGTCTAATTGAAAATACTTAAAGGTACTAAAGCAGATTATACTTATTGCATAAAATTTAAAAAATAATAATAATTTTTTAAAACAAATTATTTTGAAAATTTTAAAAAACATTTTAAAAACATTTAATTTTCATTAAACATTATAATTGTTAAAAAAATGTCACATCAAGAAGTAACTTTCATATTTTCCTTATAGAATACAACTTATGTCGGCAATTAAGATGTTTTATGTCGGCAATTAAGTTGTTTTGGCATATACTGCTTGTCGGTTAATTATAATTGATAATTTAACACCAACATTAAAATATGGGTAAATAATTAATTATTCCAAACTTTATTTCATTTCTCATCAATTAATTCATTAATAGATACTGTTTGCATCTGATTTATTATATATATATATATGTGTGTACAAACAGGAGGCAGCTAGCTTAGCTTGCAAGAGGGACAATATCTTAATTGCTGGCTACTTTCTCCATGTTCTATCAGATTGAAGACTCTGTTTCTGAAATTAAAGGAAGAAATTTATTAAAAGAAATTTAAGGGAAAAAAAAGAAGAAGAAAAAGAAGGTAATTTGGCTAACCAGGTGCCTGGGTGAGCTTGAACCTCTCAAGCCCAATCTTAAATCCTACTGTCTTTAAATCTTTCTGCACTTGTGCTTGGAAATCACTGTAAGTGAAAGGCTTGTAGTTTGAGCTTTGTATCACACTTCCTTCTGCTGGGAATACAAAGTAGCAAATTGATAATCTCTCCCCATTTTTGTTTGCCTTCACTCTGTGTACAACACTCTTGTATTCATCATTGCTTATAGCCTATACCAAGCAAAAGAAAAATATTAATATCCAAAAAGTAAGCATTAACGTTTTATATCAATTTGGTTTACAAATTATTGATTTTATTTCAATTGTGTCCAATGATTTAAGACTTACAGAACATATTTTCATATTGACATGACACTGAAAAAAAAATGCTAATTTGAAAAGTGGGTCTCTCCCAAAGTTTAATTTTGAAAATATAAATTTTAAAAGACATTACAAATGGCTTTGTGAAAATTTTACATAATGCATGTCTAGTCGCTCTTGATGTGAGAGAGAGAGAGTAATTCAAAGGGTTGGCTCAAAAAATTTCATTGAGTTATTGACTAAAATTGTTCGAATTTTTATTAAGTCAAATTTTCTTAGACCAGCTCTAATCATAAAGTACGAATTTGAATTTATATTAGTCTTATATCTTTTATGATATAATGATAAATATATAAAAGAGAATAGATATTTTTAAATACGTAAAACCTAAATGATATATTAAAATTTAGGAGAGGTCTAATTCTCAAAAATTAATAATCTTATGTCTAAATTTTATCTTTTATTTTAATATCATGTCAATATAAAAACGTCTTAAATCTCATCAGATATAATTAAAACAAAATTAAGCAAGAAATGATTAAAAAGACAAGAAAATTCAAGATATATTAGTGAGATATAGAAAGGTTAATTAAAGACCTGCATCATATCTCCAAGGTTGAGAACTAGTGTATTAGGAATAGGCACTATATTTAGCCATTTATCATCCTCGAGAATTTCAAGTCCACCTACTACTTGTTCCTGATTCAATATAGAAATCACTGAGCTGTCTGTGTGAGCTTCCATACCCAATGTCTCATCAGCCACTGAACACTGAGGATACCTATAAACACGTATATGTCCTGATGATTCTGATAAATAAGACTTTGATTTCTCAGGATTCAGATTCAGGTTTTTTGCCATTGCTTCGAATATAGTTCTGGCAATTCTAGTTAACTGTCTTCCATATTCTTCCAACAGGACTCTAGTGGAGCACATAGAAGAAGAAAGCAAAAACATCAAAAACAATTTTAAAAAAATTCTTTGTTAATAAAAAATAAATAGAATAAAGAGAAAAATACAATATTCACATTTTTTTTATATATATATTTTTATCGGTTTTTCTAATAATATTCTTTAAATTAAAAATTTAGATAATTTTAAAAAAATAAATTTAAAAATAAAATAAATGAGTAAAAAAATAAAATTTGACTTATCATTTGAAATAATAATAATTATAACGAAATACTGTTGTATTAAAAAATAAATTTCACCCAATTCATTTTTATATTAATTTATTTATATTTTTTTAATATAATTATTTTATAACTATATTTTATTTGAAATAACTGTTTTTAATAAATTTTCTTAGGATACTCACTTAAAAAAATCAATTTTTTATTATGCGAATCAAATATATATCATAAAACATTTAAATATTTAAGGTCATATTTGATTAAAAATTTTAAAATCTATGAAATTTATTAAAATTTATAGAATTAAAAATCTGAATTCTTTATTCTATAAATTTATATAATTTTATCAAAAAATAAAATTTATTGATTTTAATGATTTTTTTAATAAAAAAATATAATTTATAAAATTTTTCATTCCTTCTATATCGATTTCGAACACCTAAAAAATAAGAAATTTCAATGAAGGATGAATTTTAAACAATCCATACATTTTTGTAACGCAAAGAAAGCATTTATACCAAATTTATAGATTCTTCAGAAATCTCTCTTTCTAAACATATTCTGAAAAATATTTTCTCAGACCAAATTATAACAAAAGCACGTGGGCAATTTTTTCTCTTCGAGATGTGATACAAAGACAATAATAGAGAGAGATGGAACAAATTGGAACTTTCTTATACATTAATCGAATAAATGATAAAAAAAAAATATTATGTTTTAATGTGATCACTAAAGAAAAATTTCATATAGTTGAATTCTTAAAATATTTTTTCAATCAGAATTCATCTGAAAATTTTCAGATCAAATCCCAGTCAAATAAATTTTAATGATCATATTAGACAAAACTTCTAACATTAATTAAATTTTTAAAATTAAGTGATATGAATTTAAAGTGGCGTACGTTTTATCTAAAATTAAGTAATATAAATTTAAAATGTTGTGCGTTTTGTCTAAAATTAAGTCTAAAATTAAGTGCTATAAATTTAAAGTGTCTTACATTTTATCTAAAATTAAATGATATAAATTTAAAGTGTCGTGTAGAGTCAAATAGCTGGATAAAACTCCCATAAATTTTGATCTCAATATAGTTAGTGACATCTAATTGAAAAAAAGAAAAGAAAAATATAAGTATTTATTAGAAAACAATTTTCTTTAGCTATCACACAAAAAAAAAAAAAAAACAAAAAATTGGGTTTTTATTTTTATTTTTTTTATCACTAACCCTCCATTAACCATGAAAATCATATCTAGAACATTGAAAAGAAACGGCAATGATTTTCCCTTTTCTGCCACAAGTGCTAAAGATGGAATGGCTTACCATTGATGCAAGGATTTGACATCTCATAATTGTTAATGAGAGATTCAACAAGCTTAAATATTCTATTTAAATTTGTGAATTTTGCATTGAATATCTTTGGAATTATACAAATTTAGAACAGGCTTCTTATGGAATTCACTCACATATAAGGATTATTATTATTTTTTTACCTACTTAATTACTTTTGTAGCAATTAAATTGAAATTAAAAGGGGGACATGATTGAAAATTTTGGTTCAATTAATTAATTAACAACAGGAATTAATCAAAAACTGGTAAGACATTACTGTTGCATAATAGTTTCCGCCGCTAATCACATAAAAAAGTTATTGATGCAGACCATTCAATCACATATTTTTTTTTTTTGTTTTTGGTTATAGAAAGATCTAGACAATCCAATCAATACGTCTCTTCTAAGTCCTTTGCCTATTCAAAAACTGCAGAAATCTAAAAAGTTCAAAAAATCCCAAAAAAAAAGAGAGGGAGAGAGAGAGAAACTGTACCTGAAAGACTCAAGTGTAGGATCTTCAGCTTCAAACAAAGAGATTTGACTGAGAGGAACATTGAAACCTTCTACCCAGTTCATATTTTTGTGGCCTCTTGAAAGGGCAGTCCCAGATGGGGTTAGGACAGGGGTACCCCAAAAGTAAGACAATGGGTTAGTAAGCAAAGCCTGTTTGGACTCAAAAGAAAGAGAAAAAAATTTCTTGGTATGATCTTGAAGTTGGGTTAGAAGGGTTAGAGGAATTCCATGATTTACTAAACGAAACAAACCCCAGTTTCTACAAGCCTCATCAAGATTATCAAGATTGAGACACTGTAGATCTATAAGAGGAATTAGAGGGTCAAGCTCTTGAATTTCTTGTCTGATAACAGTATCATAATCATCAAGAAAATCAAGGTTAGTGTTTTGAGGGTTTTGTTCGCGAAACAAGGGAGGGTAAGATTCAAGATTCATTGCAGACATTTTGGTGTTTGTTTGTTTGATTGTTTTTCTGAGTGAACATTAAAATAAATAAGATAAACAGGATATTGTTTTATAGGGTATATATAAATATGTAGGGCATGGCAAAGGACAGAGAGGAGTTGTTGGGGAAGGAAATAAATGTGTTCTAGGAAGGAAGAAGGGTGGGGTCATATCTAGTTTGTTTGGTGAAAAGTGGCCACAGTGGGCTCCCTCAATTGTCTCTGGCATTAGTTCATCTATCTATGAAGGGTTTTCATTCTTTGAATGAATCTTGACTCTTGAGAGAAAGTTGAGAGGATGAGGCTGGCCTTTAATGGAAAGCTGCAACTTTGTTTCCTAGCCCTAGGTTCCCTCTCTTGCACTTAACCTGACAAATAAAGGCAAACTACTAGCACTAGCCCATTGTCTAGTTGCTGTATACTATATTTTACTCGACCTATGGGTTGTTATTTTATATTTTATTATTTAATTCGGTGGAGAAAGATATGTGGTGTATTTAGTTACATTTTATTCGAATTTGAAATAATTTTGGTGGTGTTAGGTGTTCGGATTTTGAATGATTTATAAAAAAATTTTATATTAAATATCAAAATATTTTATAAATTTTAATCTAGTATTTTCTTAGATCAGTTAAATAAAGATATTTTTTTTATTTAATTAAGTTTATTTTCTTAGATTAATTCCAACTCACAATTTCTCAATTTAAAAAACAAATACTTCTAAAATTAATTGATATTTCAATTTTTATATTAGTAAATATAAAATACAATATTTATATAATTTCAATTTTTTAATTTAAAATAAAAAAAAACAATTATACATTTCTCTTTAAGAATTTAATTATAATAAATATTTTTGTTTCTTCAATAGATAGAATTTAGTATTTACATCAATATATACTAATTATAAATGGAAAATATTCAAATATATTTGGAAAGTAAAATAATTTCAAATATTAAATATATATATTTTTTAGGATAAATATTAAATATATTTGGAAAGTAAAGTAATTTCAAATATTCTAGCACAACAATGGAGTTTAAATCTATGCTCAACCTCAATCAACTAAACTGAGACATCCCTAACATGATAGACAAATCTGAATGGTAGAATGTTTACTCATTAAATTATCATTATAATCTTATGGATCCAACAAATAGGATGTGCCTTTAGATTTGTCAGAAAAATGAAATCTAATTTCATATGATAAATCAAAATAACATGGTTAAAATTCATTAATTAATATAGGATCATTCATTGCAAGAAAATTGAGAACAAAATTTGAATAAAATCACAATTGTCTCAGTAGATAGGTTGAGACTGAGGTAAGCTTAGGTCACTCCACAAAAATAAAAATCTCATTAATTTATAATAAAATTTTCACTTGATTTATTAAAATTAAGTTTTTTACATAATTTTAATTCATTCATAATTAATTATTTAAATTTTTTTTATATATAAAAAAAAAATTAATTCTCGATCTATTCATAATTAATTTCTTAGCTCTGATCTTTTCTACTTTACATTTAAGAATTAAAAATTATATAGGGATATTTGGTTGGCATATTAGATACTCATGATTATCGATTGCCAATATACGCATTGCTAATTGAAAAAATTTACATTGTTTGATTTGTCAATCGATAAAATTTCATTTCAATCGATAAATCTTATAAACAGTTATGAACTGCATTCATGATTTAGCAATCACATTTTTATATTAATTATATATTTAACAATTGTTATATCAAAAACTTCCATAAATATAAAATTTGATATAATAGAGGAACTTAATCCAAATTATTCTTCTCATCTTTCAAAACAAAAGAAGAGCACCAAAAAAAAAATGTATATGGAGAAAGGATCTAAGAATAAAATATATAAAAAAATGGATATTATATCTAATCTTGCTTAGAATTAATTAATTAAAGATTCATTATGTTATTTACTTTGCCTTAGTCCGTTGGATGGCAGTAGTAGTAGTGGATGATGGAACAATTCGGAGGGGCTTAAAAAGGTATCTACAAGTTGTGTTGATGCTATGAATTTGGTTGTGGTAGCAATGAGTGCCTCTGAGGCTGTGTGCTATGACAGTTCTGGGGCCAATTTGGCTATTTAATTGAATTAATTTAGTTTTTTTCACAAAAAAAAAAAAAAAAAATTAACTCTCTTAATTTTTATGCAATTATATTAAATATTTCATCCATTTCAAAATATCTATAACTTAAGAAAAAAAATTTTAAATTATCTATCATTTTAATATTTTCAGAAGACATTTATTATTATTTTCTAATTTTATCCTCTTTTATTTTTTCATTGGACATTAAATTTATTATTTTCATTTCTTCATATTAAAGTTAAAAAGGATATTTTATTTTTTTTTAAGATAGAATTACAATAATTAAGTAATTTTTTTAATCTATATATTATCCCCTTAAGAATCACTACTGATTACAAAAATGTTCAATTTAATACTGCTATATATACATATTTTAGAGAAATTATTATAGAAATACAAGTCCAATTAAATTATACAGCAGCAGAGACTGTAAATGTTCCATCATAAATTTTATTTTTTATTCAGACCCCATTGATATATAAGATTTTTGTAAGAAAACATAGAGTTGTTTTTGCTATGTATATTGAAGTTTTAACTAAATAAATTGGAAATGATTACAGGGTTAAATAAATTAAAACTTATAAAATTTCATTGCAAGCTTAAAAGTTATTGGGTAGATGAGAAAATGATAAATTTTTGTGAGTTAAATTTAATTTAATTTTTTTTGTCATTAATCCCTTTTTCAGTGATATGTTAAAGTTTTTACTAAAAGAAAAGAAAAGTTTTACTTGATTACATGAAATAAAAACCAATGGATTTGATTTAAAAATGTTAAAACCTAGTGAATTTCCAATGCAGTTACTCATTGCTTAAGTAAGCTATTTTTAAAATTTAAGAGTTTATTAAATTATTATAAAATACTAAGAGAATCTTAGAAATTGAATTAGAGAATTGGAAATTTTTAATGCAATCAATTAATGATTTAGATTACAGTTGCTAAAAATATTTTAAAGTAAAACCATTGTAGAGAGTCTATATATGTATAGTGATTCCTGAAAATAAAAACCAATGGATTTGATTTAATTTTGATTCATATATAAATTAATTTAAATTTTTTTTATCAAGTAAAAAAAATACATATCTTCCTTTTTAATATTGAAAAGAAAATAATTATTTAAATTTTTTTTATTTTACATAAAATTATACAATTAAAAAAATTCAAAAACTACTTTTAGAATAACAATTTTTTTATTTAAAATTATATTATGAATATATCGATTATTTTTTTATTAGTGTAAAGACGTAAATATTCTTTTTATTTTTATATATAAATTTTTAAATTAAAAATAGAGCATATAGTAGAGTTAGTTAAGTTTAATCCCCTACAAAAAAAAATACATAACATGTTCTAATTATTTTTTAGGAGAATAAGTAAATATTATTAATCAAAATTAAATTATAACATCACAATAAAAATGATTTTGAATTTATAAATGAGTCACCTCCTAAAAATAAGAACTAACATATAAAATAAAGAAGCGAACTAGAATATGCGCCATTACATTAGCTTGTCTATTAACAAAATGCACAAATATATTATGTATCTGACTTAACAAAATTTGATACTTAACAACCAAAGTTCCCAAATCTGACAAATCCCTTGAATTGCTTTAACCACCAACTCAGCATATGTTTCAACCAACATCTGTTCATATTGAACCCCACGCAGCTAAGACAACGCTTCACGGATAGCTATTACCTCAACTTTCTTAGGTAGACAAAGACAGTTCATGCAGGGGGGAAACCATCCATATTCTAACAGGGTCCACTGCCTCCCTAGACAAAAATTCTCTACAAGTATATATATATATTTAACAAGATTCCCCAACTATAAAAATTAGCCCCCAAACTAAATTAAATCCATATAATTTTGATTTTACTATTATTAATTACTCAATATCTAAATTATGGAGATCAACAAGATTTGATATTTTTCATATTTGTATTTATATATTTTTAGTATTTTTTATTTTTTTTAATTATTTTTAATATGAAATTTAGTTTTAGGTGTTATTTAAAATATTATATTAGTTTTGATTTGTTTTTCTATTTAAGTTAGTTTTGTTTTATTTTCTTATTTTTGTAAATCTAGTGATTTGTTTTCTTTTGAAAATAAATTATCATATTATATTTTAGAATTTTTTGAAAGTTATTTCCTATATATAGTTATGTAACCCTTAGAGTTGGGGGAGTTTAAATTTAAATTAAAAATAACCTTTCTGTTTGAAAGTTATTTTTTTCAATTTTCGGTATTTTTTTGAATCAACGAATTTTGATGCCTATTTCTTGATATTTCTAAAATCAACAGGTTATAAAAAATTATTTTCCGGTATTCATGTGCGAATCAACAAATTGTAATAGTGTTCTGATTTCCATTGATATTTCGCTGCGTCACTAAATAAGTTCATAACTTATTTTTAACTAAATTTAGAAAAATAAATAGTTTATAACCCTTTGATCATAAATAACTTGTTAATGTTTAGATCAAATAAATTTTTATTTTTATATATCCATTAAAAAACTTGAACTTGAATTTCTTTTTGTTCTCTTTTTTATTATGGATAATTTGTTAATGTTTAAATCAAATGGGATTTTTTTTTATATCCGAAACTTTAATTTGATTGTTGCATTGAGATTTCTTTTTATTATATATTTATATTATATTTGATACATTTGATATTTAATGAAATTATTAATATATATAATAAATGTTTATATTCATAAATTTTGTTGAATTATATTTGGCCCCCTAAATATAAACTTATAGTTATGCCCCTAAATTGACGGTGAATGATAAACCATCAACAAAATTCCCTGTGTAATCTCTAAAAACAGCCCTTAGGCCAAGCTTAAATTCATTACCAAATAAGGCTGGATGGTACTTATAGACGGTGGCCTACACTTCAACACATCAGGAACACTAGGGACTGATCGATGACAAGTAGCAGAACTGCCCAGCAAAACTCTTTGAAAACTAGCAGGAGCTCCAACTGAACGAGTGATCAAAGCAGCAGAAACAGGAACAGCAGCCAACACGGAGTCATTACCCGCTGCACTTGCATAACATGTTCTAATTAGTAGTTGAACTAAAATAAGTGGTTTTTTTTTAATTTTATTCTGTTTTAATAATTATTGATGCAGGCCAAATTCAAACTTGAGTTGAATGAATCAGGTCCAAGCCCATAAGCAATGGGCCTTTTAAGACCGTTGTGCTTCTATTGTACTCAACAAAACAAAAGGGAAAAACCATCCTTTCAATTGGGCTACTTAAATTGGAAACAAATAAACAAAATCTTGTGCAAAAGCATGTGTCTCTCTCTCTATATACATATGATACAACAAAAACGGTGCCGTATTATTTTATGAGTTGCAGAAAAATAAAAGGCATGGTAGTAATTTTGACGAGATGAAACACTGTTTCATTGAACAATGCCCATCTACCACTTTTAATATTATTATAGATTATAAATGTTACCATCAGAAATTAATTTTTCATTACAAAAAAAATTATTAGACGCATTATGCAAATAAAAATAATTTTTCACAATTAAGGGAGATTTATTTATTTATTTTTAAGCAGTAATCATCTGATTATAAATATAAGATATATTATTTTTATATATCAAACAATTTTTTTGGGATCCATTTCTTATAATATCAAATTTTACTTTCTTATCTTTTATGGTTGGTTGGCAAATTATATGCAACTTCCTTGCGCCTTGAAAATTATATGTTTACCTATCCTACTTGGAAACTTTCAGTTAAGTCCTCTATCGATAGGGTGAAACTAATTTTCTTTATTTAGAAGGTTCAAAAATTTATTATAATTTTTTTAATTATTCAAAATTAAATAGAAAATAATAGAATATAAATTTTGTATATTTATTAGTCCATTTAATATTGATTTATGGGTTTTTCTTTTTCTTTTTTTACCAATTAATTTTTATAGTATTATAATTTTTATATTATTATTCAACAGTATGAAAACATAAAAATATATATATTTATTTTAATTTCAGACTCTAAGTAAATAATAATTTATAATATTATTAAATATTAATCTATTATTTCATACACATGAAATGAATACTACTATAAATAATAAACATAAGAGCATAATAACAATAATTTGAATGTCTATTCACATATTTAATAGTAAATATCATAATTTAAGTAAATTTTAAATCTGAATTTTTCTTTTCTTAAAAATTATAAATTATAAATAATAAATAAATGAAATCCGTAATTATATTTAATAAAATATATAAATTAATTTAAATACTCAATTGATATATGTTTGGATATGATTTAGTTATGAAACTTCAATATCATTAAGCGAGAAATAATTAAATTTATATATATATTGATTATTAGTATGTTAAAATTTATGTTGGATATTATCATAATCTTTTTTATATCATTATTTATTTTAATTATATATATATTATATTTATTTTAATATATAAATAATAAATATATTATATTATTTAAAAATTTAAATTCGATTCCGATTCAATATTTGATTTGTGATGATCTATTTTACCGATTTAAATATATATAATATAGCTATGTTTATACTGCTCAATTGCATGAAAAGTTTGATTTAATTGAGCAACTGGATTACATTGGTTTTGGCTAATTTAAGAAAGTTATTGTGATGTTTATCTGCCTAATTGCATGGAAAATATGATTTAATTGAGCAACTTGATTACATATTGGTTTCTGCTAATTTAAGAAATTAGGAAAAACAAAGTCATTGACGGCTACCTTTTTTGTAATTAATTAATTTTAGATTCAATCAACTTATTTTATTTTTTATTTTTTACAAAAATCCAACTCATATTTTTCTTCATATACAGTATGACTTATAAATATATCTTTTAAAAAATAAGTTTAAGTTTATATTTTTTAGATTAATTTATATATTTAAAAATAATTTTTTAAATATAAACAATAATCAATCAAGAGAAAAAAAAAATAATTTTTCTACCTAATTAATTAATTTTTAAACTTTTTTTAATTTAAATTATATTTTAATTTTTGAAATTTCATAAAATTATTTAAATGATCCTTTAATTTTAAAAATTAATTTTTTAATTTATGATAAAATATTATTTAGTCCTATTTTCTTCCACTTTCTTTTATTTTTCTTTATTTCCTTTCTAATTTTCTTTTTTTTTTTCCCAATTCTTTTATTTCTTTTACAATGATATTGTAATAATTTTTAATTAAAATATATATATGATTCTTTTTATATTTTTAAATAAATGTATTTTATTATCATAATATTTATTTATAAAATTTTTATATTTATTTTTAAATATAAAGGATGCATTTATTTTCTTAAAATTTATCTATGAGATTTGATTGTCCGAATGTAAGTAGGCAACCTAAGATCTATCATCTCATCTATTCGATGATAAATTGCAACAGAAGCACTGAAGCAACTACAAAAACGGGAGCTATTAATTAATAATAGTTTTATACCTAAGAATCTCTGAAACCAACAGAATGCACGAGGAAATCAAGACAAACAGAGGCAGTTTTTTTTTGGGCTCGCATGCATGTCGCTCCGCACGTGGGTTTCGTTGATTCCATTTAGACACGTGTTTCAGAAACGTTATTTTTGACACGTGTTGCATTAGCAATAGGAAGTGAACAAATAACAGTACTACCAGCTCTGAAGTTCGCATAGTATTATTCAAATAAGTCCAAATTAAATTATTTTATTAATCGCTATTTATAATATTAATAATTATACATCCAAACAATTATATCTAACAATGGGCAGTTTAGAGTTTGGTAGTTATATTGATTTAGAATGTATTAACTAAAGGAAGTTAATTACTTGAAATGAAGAGAGAACTAAAACTAATATAAAAAACTGAGTTTCATTGTTAATCAACAAATTATTAGGCAAAGAGGGTTGGAAATTGGGCTGCAATGGATTGAATTAGTATTCAAGAACTTATTTTATAGGTATTGAAACATTGACAAATTTTCTTTTAAAATTCTAATGTACAAACACAATTAAATCTTTAAATTCAATTTCAAAAATTATTCTAATTGATAAATAAATATACTCTTCACCTTATTCGTAACTATAATTTAATTGCGGAGATGAATATTTGAGAGATAATTTTTAAATATATATAATAAACATGAAATCAGATTAGGTCTTTGAACTAATTAAAGAAAAAAAATCTTAATTTTAGTAGATAAACATGTGAATTTACCCAAACATATTGTCGAGTGTTAAAAAAAAAAACCTTAACTCTTTATTCAATATAAATGAATTTATTGTATATAATTTATTTATAAATAATAAAATTCTAATTAATTATACTAAATTTTTTAAAATTAAATTCATATAAATAAAAATACTTTCTTTTATAATATTAAAAAATTCTTATTTATACAAAATGTATGAACTTATATTATAACCTAATCAATAAGTGCTAAAATATTTTATTCAAAATAACTCTTTTAACTTTTTTTTAGTAAAAAAATATCAATATTCTTTTTTACTCCATGTGTTTTTATCTTGTTACACATAGTGTAGACAGAAATTTTTTAAAACTATTAAAATATAAAATTTTAACGAAATTTTATAAAATGTATTTATAAGATAAATCATATAAAAAAAAATGAGATATTGATAAATTTAATTTGATGGTGGATACATTTTGGGAAATTTTGAAGTTGAAAAATCCTCCTCCCGAGCTTGTAAGCAAAGAAATAAAAGAGAATAAGAAGAAGAAATTAGAGATATACAGATATGGTAATTGGGATGGTTCTTGGATTTCAACACCATGCCAACATTTCTTAAAAACAAACGCACACACACATGGAAACCATTGAAGAGCTAGGGGCCAAAAGTGATGAATCATTATTTATTTCAATTTATTTGATGAAATTGAAAATTTCTAATGTAATTTTTTTCAGATGATTCATATATAGTAATATATTGAAAGCTATAATGATAGATTAATCTAAAAACTACATATTATATAAAATTTTATATAAAATGTCATTATCTTTTACATAAATGTCATATTTTTTACTAGATAAAATTTATAAATATGAATATATTTTATTTTAATGTAAATATAAATAAAAAAAAAATTATGCATCCATTATGTCTAATAATTTCTCTGCTTCCATAACCTTCCATAACCTGCCTAATAGCTCTCGCCAGCATCACCACCTAACTCTTTTTTTAACTTTTATATAAACCCTCCCTCCTACAAACCTAAATCAAACTACTCTCTCTCTCTCTCTCTCACTCTCTCTCATTTCAATCCAATCATGCTAACATCATTTCCTCAATTCTGCACTACTCTAACCTCATCTAACCTTCAAATTCAAACTCAATTTCACATACCCATAAAACAAAATGACAACAACTTACCATTTATCACTTGTAAAATTCACACTAACCCTCCTAAGAAAATAATTCCACACAAAAACTTTCCTCACTCATCGCCAACTCTATTACCGCCGCTGCCGTCGTTACCTGAACCTGAACCTGAACCAGAACCAATATCCATTCCACGACAAAAAATCAACTACCCAATTGGTTTAAATTTAAATCCATTACAAAAGCTTGTAGCTTCTTCTTTGGACAAAATAGAGGCGTCATTGATTTTGGCGTTGGAGAAAAGCCACTTATTACCTAAAACCGTTGACCCGGTAGTTCAAATATCAGGTAATTTCGCTCCGGTTCAGGAGTGTCCTGTTCTTCATGGTCTAGAGGTTGTGGGCCATATTCCTGAATGCTTACGTGGCGTTTATTTACGTAACGGCAGTAATCCTATGTATGCGCCAACAGGTGGATACCACTTGTTTGACGGTGACGGTATGATCCATGCGGTTACCTTAGGATTTGGGAACAAAGCCAGTTATAGCTGTAGATACACACGTACGAGCCGGCTCGAGCAAGAAGCGGCATTGGGTAAGCCAGTTTTTCCCAAGATGATAGGTGAGTTGCATGGACACTTGGGATTGGCTCGGCTCATGCTTTTCATAGCTCGAATTGGTCTCGGCTTCATTGACGCATCACGAGGCACTGGCGTGGCAAATACTGGGTTGGTTTATTTCAACAATCGATTATTAGCGACGTCGGAGGATGATCTTCCTTACCATGTAAAGATCAAGGGTGATGGTGATTTAGAAACAATCGGACGTTTCAATTTTCATGATCAACTTCATAGTCCCATGATTGCACATCCTAAAGTGGACCCCATCACTGGTGAATTGCATGCACTGAGTTGCAACGTAGCAAAAAAACCGTACTTGAAATACTTGAAATTTGACATGTACGGTAAAAAGTCACGTGACATGGATATTACGTTAGACCAGCCGACAATGATCCACGACTTCGCCGTCACACGGAATTTTGTAGTAATTCCAGATCATCAATTGGTGTTCAAGTTATCCGAAATGATACGAGGCGGACCACCTGTAAAATATGATAAAAACAAGACTTCAAGATTCGGAATTTTGTCGAAAAATGACGTGGATGAATCAAGAATTCAATGGATTGATGTACCCAATTGCTTTTGCTTCCATTTATGGAATTCATGGGAAGAAATTTCCAACAATGGCGATAAAATGATCGTTATTATCGTCTCATGCATGAACCCGCCAGACTCCATTTTCAACGAATCAGAAAATCCGTTTCAATGTGAATTATCCGAAATCCGGTTAAACTTAATTACCGGAGAGTCAATCCGGAAGATTATAGTGTCGGGTATGAATTTGGAAGTAGGTCAAGTAAACAGAAAATTCGTGGGTCAAAAAATCCGGTTCGTTTATTTAGCAATTGCAGAACCGTGGCCAAAGTGTAGTGGTATTGCAAAGGTAGATTTGGAGACAGGGGAGATGTGGAAATTCATATACGGTGCAGGAAACTTCGGTGGGGAGCCATTTTTCGTTGCGAAAGAAGGAAATGTTAATGAAGGTGAAGGTTATTTATTGGGCTTTGTAAGAGATGAAATTAAAGAGAAGTCTGAGTTGGTAATAATCAATGCATCAAATATGGAGCAAGAAGCTTTGGTGAAGTTACCCAGTAGAGTGCCTTATGGTTTTCACGGTACTTTTGTTAGCGAAGATCAGTTAAAAACACAAGCTTTGTGTTAATTATAGTTAATTGTAATTAACTAGAAGTTTTTAATTCATCCACGTTCATAAACTAGAAGCAAATCATAATTTATTTTGAAATTTCAGTTAAACTTACTTCCATTAATTTTAATTTTCACACTCATTCAAAGGTACGAGTGGTTTGATAATTCGATTCTAAAGAATTACTTTCTTATGCAATATGCATATTACAATTATTTATCTTAAATTCTAAGAAGTAGCTACATAGTTGGGAATCGATTATATTATAGACTATGTAGTAGTATGTTTATAACAGGCTGATTTTAAATTAGAGTTTTTTTTGCGATTTTTTTTAAGTATGTTTAGTTATGAAATAAATAAATTTAAAAATTATTAAAAGAATAAAAGTGAAAATTTTAATATAATATGATAATAATTATAATTAAATATATTTTTATAAAAATATATTTTTTTATTATTCAATTTATTTTAAAATTAATTTAATTAACTTTTTTAAAAATTATTAACTAATCTAATTGTATAAAATAATTATTAAATTTTATTCAAAATAACTGTTTTTAACCTCAGAGCAATCATTAGAAAAACTACTTAAGATGATGTAATGCAAACAAGAGGGTTTAAAATGAATCTTGCAAAACTTTACAGCATTCCATCTCGACTGATTTAAAAATAATAAATTATAGTTATATTTCAAAGTGAAGTAGGACAAATATATCTATATTTATATATATTAAATATATAATATTTAAAAATTAATATATATATATACAATTTATATAAACTATACTATTATACGAATCCACCTCAAATTTAAAATGTAAAATTCATCTCACAAGATATAAATATCTAATTTAACATAATAAACACATAAAATAAATTTGAATGTGTATGTTTTCACGGCTGTTGTGTCGTAACCAGTAGGGAAGTTAATAAACTTCGTCGGTTTTATTTCAACGAGAAGTAGGAGTAAATTTTAATCAGCAGTTTTGTCTCTTTCCATCTAGATTTTCGAGCAAGAATCTGGTCAAGGATAATACAGTTGAGAATCCTTCTGCTCAATAAACCAAACACAATAAATAAATAAAAAGAGGAAAGATAAGTTTAGGGACGGATTTTCTTATGCAGAAATATTTTGAAAAAAAATCTATCTAGTGCTCTAATTAAAGATAAAAAAAATAAATAATAAACTTATTTTTCTTAAACAAGATTTTGAGATCGTATTTTATTAATCGAAAAAATAAATATTAAGAAAATTTTATTTTTTTAAATTCCTTTTATATTTGAATATTAATTAATCAAGTACATTGAATTTGAATATTACATTATCGTAAAAAAAAATTGAAATTTTTTAATTTATATTTTAAAATGATAATATTTAATTATGAATAAGGTGAAATTCTATTAAAATGTTTATTTTTTTAATTTAATTTTTATTTAGTAATTTGAGAACACGTTAATAAAATCATTTAATAACATGACTCAATTTAAGAAAAGAATTGATTATCTAAATAATATTAAAAAAAATAGTGAATCGCTAACAATTAAAGGAATTCACAAGAGAAATATGAATAATAATCTCTTCACTTGTGATATTTCTTAAAGTATCAGAATAAACAGTTGAATCTGGCATCAGAAGCTGGAAAAAGAAACAGATTATATTCATGTTTTTGGTCTACAAGGCTTTTATCTCTATGGACATGGCTTCTATTAAAGCTACTTAAGAAAGTCAGCTATAACTTTACAAACATTTTCCTACCTAACCTTTACATATACATGAGTGGTTTTTTTATGGACTTACATGGGAAATGTAGGTTTTATCTATTTGCAGGATTACTTCGCTTTGGTTGAAGCGCCATGGACATGAAACGTAGTCTGTTTGTTATCTCTGTAAACGATGGCCTGGCTGCTGGGTTGAAAGACCAACATTCTTGCATCAACTTTTTCCACTCAGGATCACAATGTTCTGGTATGGGAGGCCGAAGGGTGTTACTTGCTATTCCACCTTCAGAAAAAGTTCAGAACATTAAGAATTTTATGCCAAATTTAACATCATAAACAGCATAAAAAAAGAGTTCAAAGGAATCCAGCGCAAAATTCACATATGCCATACATGGCTCACAAATAAAAGTCCTGAAATTCCATTATTATCAAAGAAAGGATATCACTATTCCATTTTTTTTTTGGGTACAGAAAAATTTCATACTTCAAAATCATTATAAAGTTGGCCTTTCTCCTATGAAATTATGGCACCGCAATGCATATAAAAGCTTACCTATGATTGCACCGCAATGCATGTTGGCGTATGGCTCCTCACCAGTCAAGATCTCCCACATTGCAATACCAAATGAGTAGACATCAACCTTCCAAAGAACAGTATTTTAAAATGCTGTTTTCATTATTTTTTAAGAAGTAAATAGTTCCATTTTTACATGCTTAACTCTAGGATAGAAACTTCTAGGTATTCTCCTATTAAGGTTCTAACCTTCTCAGAGACTCGGTTGCTGCTGCCATCAAGTAATTCTGGTGCCATCCATGGAAGGGTTCCACGCACCCCACCAGATACTAGCGTATTGCGCTTAATTCTTGACAATCCAAAATCTCCAACCTGATAATAAGATAATTTCCCTAGTTAAACGAGACCATGCATTGCATAAAATTGACTGATGAATAAAACTAAAAATGAAACATAACTTTGATACTCTAATTTAAAAAAAGAAAAGGAGCAACATATAGTCTAGAAAAGCTGACAATGTTTTCAAATATAGAAGAATACTGCTGTAGGAAAAAAAAGGGTTTTTGGTAATCATTTACCTTGCATATGGGTCGTTGTGAATCCCTCAAATTGTCACACTTCAAATCAAAATGAACAATATCTTTCCAATGTAGATATTCCGTGCCAAAAGATGCGTCCAGTGCAATTATAAGCTTTTTTCGACGATCAAGTGCTCTGCAGGATGAAAACTCCATAAATCTTACATTCTAATGAGGGTACAAGGGATTAAAACAAATATGTCCTTTTTTTTCAAGAGATGCCTCAATGATCCATTAACCATATATTCAGAAACAGTTGCCATTGTTCCCCCAGGCCCGTCAAGGACAACACCATAAAATGCTACCACATTCGGATGATGAAGATTTGAGAGAATCTGTGCTTCTCTCCAGAAGTCTTGGAACTGCAAAGAAAAGCAGGGTTAGGATTTTCAGTCATGCAAGATTCTAAATTACCTAGCTTGAAAAGTAAGGCTAGAACGTATACCACAAAGTCTATGCTTTAAGTCATTTTCAAAAGTTCAATATCATTTGGGGGCAATTTTTTTATGTTATAAATTTTGATTCCTATGTAAAATTTATTTGTGAATTCTTAGGACATGGCCATTATTAAAATAAAAGGGAAGAAATTATATGCTTTAATACTGATGATGAAGTTTTGAGACACACACCAGCCGCTCTTGCTCTGATGATCTTCCAGAAAAACAACTATATCCTCTTAACAGCAACATCAGTACCCCTCCACTTCCCATAATAAACACTTCCAAATGTACCAGATCCTAACTCTTTTAATTCTTCAATATCATCGTTCTTTATAATCTGCACATTAGCAACCGAAGCATTTAGTTAAAATTATACTCTCAAAATTTTCTTTTTTAGACAGATAGAGACGAATAGGTTAATATAAAATAGAGGAGAAAATCTAATTTTGGGTGAACTGGTGGATATGAGAATATTTGAATATGGTTAAATCTGTTATGTGTAGCAGTTTGAGGGCTTTGATAGTGTGCAGTAACTGTGAATGTCTCCACAAAACAGGGTAGCCATTTCCCCACTTCATAGGCAATAGATAGTACCTCCTTCCTGGTTCTTGGCAGAAAAAGACTTAATAATAAGCAACACAATGGCCTCTTTTCTCACACACCAACAGGCATCAATTTCAAAAATGAACTCCTTTAAAAAACCAAGCAAACCCAAAACAGGAAAGATCACCATCAAACTGCTACATATCAGTATCACAATCACCTAAAGGCATAATAACAGAAAGAACCACAGAGGTTCATCAAATTCACCAGGCATTTCTGAGACCACGGATTCATTAATTCCAACATGCTGAAGGACACATTTTATCTTAAGATGCATTTGTATCTGTGTGTGTGCAAACAAATTCAGATCTAAACTTTAAAGGCATCAAGTATATGTAACAGTTATATTTTCATTTTAGGTTCCTTGTTGCTTGTATGGAAAAATTACTCCTTCAACAATGATAAAACCAATGTGCTCAATAACATATTGTCTCATGAAAGGGTAACTACTTTATGAGAGCATAAACCATGTCATATTTATTGGAGAGATATTTCAACAGCTAGCTGCTTCTAATCTTCCTAGAGAGTTTGAACATGAGACTTAATAGTGTAATCATAGTTCTAAGAAGCCCACTGGAACCGCCCTCATATGTGTATCAGTCAAGATTATAATTAGGCAGATATCAATCAAGAATATTAGTTAAGATTATAATTAGGCAGATATCAATCAAGATTATATTTAGGCAGTTATTATTGAGATTTGTCTTTATTGGCTGCTTCCAATTTAGCTCCTCATTTAGTTCCTAAATTAGCTCTTGTATTAAATGTAAATATATTTTCTTTATTCATGTAATAGCTGATATATTTAGATTAGGAATATTTATTCTGTTAC
>CANXYC010230543.1:0-14028 GCA_948193065.1 Aleurites moluccanus | reverse complement strand
TGCACTTTTAACTCTTTTAATTCTATTGGAGCCATTCTATAAGGTGGGATTGAAATAGGGTCTGTACCCAGATAGACTTCAATCTCCCTATCTGGTGGTAAACCTGGCAAATCTTCGGGAAACAAGTATGGAAACTCATCGATAATTGGAATCTGATAAACTCCCTTTGAAGCCTTCTGAGTATCCATTACATTTGCCAAGTATGCAGGATATCCTTTTCGTAGGAGTCTCCTTGCCCCAATAGCAGAAATGAGTTTAATTCCCAAATCACTCTTATCACCCTGATACTCAAATTCATCATGCCCCTCTTGTTGAAATTTAATCTTATTTTCATAACAGTCAAATACTGCATGATAAGTGGTTAACCAATCCATTCCCAATATCACATCTAATTCTAGTATAGGCAATTCTACGAGGTTAATTGGTAAAATTCTATCTTCTATTTCTATTTTATAACCCGGATATTCATATTTTACCTCTATACTCTCACCCAAGGGAGTAAATATTTCTAAGGGTATTGACATCAATTGTTTTTCAATTCTCAATTTAAATGCAAATTTGGGTGATACAAAGGAATGTGTGGCAGCAAAATTAAATAATATTTGTGTTATTTTACATGACATAAGAATCTTACATGTTACCATCTTGCTTGATTTTTGAGCTTCTTAAGCATTAACCACAAATACCCGGCCTTACCCCTCTACTAGTTGGTGTTTGACCATTGGTCTGTCCCTGTCCTGATCCTCTACCTCTGCCTTTGCCCCCTTTGTCTCTTTTGTCATTTCTACTCATTTGTACAGTAGGTTGTGAGGCTGTTGTAGTTATCTGTTGCTCTCTCCACATTGGACAATTCTTCACATAGTGACCATGCTGGCCACATTTCAGGCATGCACCTGCCTGCCTTCTACGTTCACTCCCGTGTCTCTTCCCATAAAAATCACATACGGGAACATTAGTTGTCTTCACTGGTGGTCTAGATGACCCTTATGAAAATATGGATGTAGACTGCCCTATGGTACCTCTACCCTGACCTCCTCTCTGACCACCTATCTGTGTTCTCTGCTTAGTTCTAACAGATGTAGCCTCTGTCTATCTCTGTTGAGAACTTTCTTCACTTCTTCTTTGCTATCTTCCAGTCTCAACCTTCCTCTTCTATTCTCTTTTTACTCTTTCTTCTTCATACTTTTCTTCCATCTGGACTGCTTGATCAATAATCTTGGATAAGGAAGTAAACTCAACATATAATAGTGCATTATGTAAGGAGGCATGCAATCCTCGTCTAAACCTACTTATCAGGTCCGCTTCAGTAGGTACAATCTTGCTGGCATATTTACTCAGCCTGATAAACTCATCGGCATACTCTTCTATGCTCAGGTTGCCCAGTTCCAGCTATTCAAATTGAATTATGTTTCTATTTTTAACTCTTTCTGTAAAAAATTCATCTAATAATGCAATCCTAAATTGTACCCAAGTTGGTGGTGCATCACTGTATAATTGTGTCTCAATATGTTTAGAAAACCAAGTCAAGGCCTTTTCTTTTAACAATAAACCAACAAGCTCTACCGCTCTGACATCTGAACATGGAAGTCTTCTTACCACCTTCTCTATTTGCTCTAGAAAAATAATAACTTTTTCACCTCTTCCATCTTTATATTCTAGCAAACTCAACTTCAGAAAGTTAAGCATACTAATTCCACCCTCAACAATCACTCTACGACCCTTCTGTACTACTGCCAACTAGTGCAGCAACAAGTGGCACAGGTATTGGTGGAACAATTGGTCGTACAGGTGGTGGCACTACCTATATTTCCCTTCTCAATTCCTGTAGTTCTATTCTCAATTCTAGTATTCCTTATATCACTTCCAATCTTCAGTCTTCTTTAGCTTCCTTGGTTTCCTCAGTCCTTCTCCTAGACCTAGGAGGTTCATCTGATTCCTCTTTGATTAATGACTCATTTGAGGCCACTTTTGCCTTTCTACTAGGCTCTTCTGATCTCCTAGGTGCAGGTTCAATAGCCCGTTCATGTTCTTCTATAGACATCTTAATCACTACAATAGACAAACACAATCATTTAACACGTATAATTATTGCGGAATAAACACATATTTAATGAATACAACAAATGACGAGACAAGATTTCCTATGTTCTAGAGTTCATCTATGCCTTATTGACACATGTCTATTTGCTATTAGTATATCTATGCTCTATGCTCTATGCTCTGATACCAACTCTGTCATGTCCTAATTTTCGAATATGACGGTTCTAGTATGTAGGAACAACATAAGGAAATCGACACCCATAAAACCCTTCTATAACCTGTAAACATCATCTGTTATAATATATCTATATCTATTTAATCAGTCTACCTGTCATCATCTGTAATCATATCTGATCTCAACACATCTCATATATATATAATACCAATAACTAATAATATTACAGACCATACTAAACTTAATCATCCCAATAATTTACATATCCATAGAGAATCTAAAATATACACGAGGAATATATACAAGTTCAATATTTATATTATTATAACACAACTGGATCCACTAATGAATAAATCCTGGATCAGCTCTATTCCTAACCTGAAAAGATAAAACAACTAAAAGGGTGAGAATTTTCATACTCAGTGAGTTAATATATACATTATCACATATAAGTTAGGTAGGTAGTAGCAAATGAACAATATTAACAATTGGTTCATGGATAGCACACCAGAGGACCAAATCAAAGGAAATAGTTTATGGACACCAAATATAGATGTATAGACACTCAGAGAAATAATAATCATATATATATAATAGGTACTAGGCCATGAAATGCATATCATTATCACTATAATATGTAAATAGCATAAAGTGAATTAGACCCTATGACTAGGACCATAACCCTTCCCAGTTAGGGTATCACTAGAATTTCATTGTGCACAATGTTAATGGTATTTACCCACTACCCCATCAGTAAGGTAGCTATGTCACACAAACATTAGAATAGGCTAAAGATAATAAATAAAAAATCAAATAGGCAAGAAAATCAACAAGGTTCAGTTTATGTAACCCTATCTCAATTGAGCTGTTTAAACAAGTAAACACATATAGGATCATTATCCTTAACAAAGGAACATTATAGTATAGGCAAAATTTCATAAAAGTCATTTAAGATATAAGTTCAAAATATGTCAAGAATACACATTTACACTGGTGATAAGGAAAGTTACCCATTTTAGCAAATTTGGTAACAACTGGTTTCTTAAGGAAATTAACAAAAGTCATTTCGTTAAGCACTTGGTGTATACCACTTTAGGACTAAATAGATATAGTTTTGGGACATATTGATCAAAATCCAAAATTCATAATTTAAGCCCCAAAACAAAGGCATTCTCAAATAGGGTTTATATACATCAATAAACAATACTATCAAAGCTTGAATTCAAGGAAAATTCAAAGGAATGGAAAATGGAAAAGGATGCAGGTTTCATATTCATTTCAAATTGATAAAATTAAGGTTTAAACATGCATAATAACATACATATGACTCACTAGAATCGACGATTCGATCATTTATGCGATAAAATGTTGATTTGCCTATAACAGGCAAAAACAGTATTCTTCGGTTTCCTTCTATTCTACAATCAATTTTATTACATATTTAGCCTTAAGTGGATGCTAACTACGAATTTAAACATTAATTAGAATTATGAAAACCTATATAGAAAATTCAATTTAAACATAAACCTAATTTTAAGTTTTCTCTAATTTCGATCTAATCTTGAAATCTATCGATCTAATAATGTTTCTAATCATTTATATAGCATAAATGAATCAAAAAAAATGAAGAAAAGATCATTCTCACCTGAATTCTTCAAATGGCCGAAATTTAGGTTAGGGTTTCCTTCAATTTCTTGCTTGAATTTCTTGAAATTTTCGATAGAAACTAGTTTAATCGGAAGTTTAATCGAGTTTTCTATCGATTTTGCTTGAAGTTTGGATGAAATTGGTGGAGTTTTGGAGAAGAAGGAGATTTAGCTTCCTTTAATGGTGGAAGGAGGATAATTTTTTATTTTATGAAGAATTATATGGAATTTATATGAATTAACTTTCAGTTAATTAGATTTTCCCCTGACACTTCTCGTATTCGTATTTTTAACCCGAAACTTTTAACTATTTACCTTTTTATCCCATTTCAATTCTAAAACAATATTTCTTGTATTTATCTAGCTTATGAGTCTAATGGTGATATTAAAAACTTAAAATTCCAAACCTGTTCGTTAATCGAAATATCGACTTGCTTGTTTATCTACGGGTCGATTTTTAGTGATTTGTCAAATCACGCAAGTATGATATTTTAATATCTAAATCAACTTTATTTATACTTAAATAACATATATCTAAGGTCTTATGGAAGAAATTTGAGGGTGTTACAACTTTAATGCCTCTTTTATATGAATATTGATTTTATGAGACACTATTTGATATTTATACTCAATTGAGCTTATTGTTAATGCAATTTTTCTATATTGACTCCTTTGATTATTTGATACCATATTTGTTTCCTATGACCTATTTATATGTTTATATGATAGAGCTATCTTACCGATAGGATAATGGGTAAATACCATCTGCATTATGCACAATGGATATTTTTAAACCTAGCTAGGAAGGGTTAAAGTCCTAGCCATAAGGCTTGATCTACCTTATGCAATTTATATGTGATAAATGAAATGTAATGTGTTTCAAGGCCTATTATTTGTTGTATTTCCTAGCCATAAGGCTTGATCTACCTTATGCAATTTATATGAGATAAATGAAATGTAATGTGTTTCAAGGCCTATTATTTGTTATATTTATATAGTTATTTGTTTCCTGCTATGCTTATACATCTATTTGATATCAATATCTATTTCCCTTAATTTGGTTATTTGGTGTGCTATCTATAAACTATTTGTTGCTTATCATGTATTTATTGATACACAACTAACTTAGTGTATGATAATATATATTTGACTCACTGAGTATTTAATTCTCACTATTTTAGTGGTTTAATCTTTTTAGGTCAAGAGTATAGCTGATCCAAGGTTTCCTTCTCTAGTGGATTCAACTCAACTTTCTTAATGTTAATACAAGTGTTTATATTTTCCTATGTGAATTCTAAAAGCTTCATGATTATGTAAATTAACGAGCTAGTTATGTATAGAATGGTGCGTAAATATTACAAATAACTATTATCTAAAATGTATGGAATATATTGAGTATGGATTTGCCTAAAGATGATGACAGATTGATTGATGATATTGATACTAGAATTGTTATAACAGGTGAAAGTTATAGGTTATAGCAGGGTTCTACGAGTGTTAGTAACCTTAAGCGATTCTTACATCCTAGTACTGTCATGTTCCAAAATTGGGACATGACAATAACCACCATTAATAATTCTATTACAGTAATAGATTATATAAAAATCCTTTTTGAACAAGAGTTCATTAGAGGAACACTGTTAGATGAGTTTTTGGCTAAGGGTGTAAAGGAAAGGAGCATAATTCAGTTTGAGTAGTTGGAACAGGATAATCTGAGTGTACAAGATTATGCCAATGAGTTCATTAGGTTAAACAAATATGCAAGCAAGATAGTACCTAATGAGGTAGACCTGATCAGTAGGTTCAAGTGGGGATTACATGCTTCCCTGCATAATGCATTGCTACCTACTGAGTTTACCTCCCTATAATCTTTGATAGGGAGATCCAAGACGGAGCAAAAAAGGAAGAGTGGGACAAGTGGGGCAACAGAGCGAGGTGAATGGAGTTCACAACTGAAACAATAAGAGACTATTACTAGAACTGAATAGATGCCACAGTCAGTTATCCAGAGGGGAGGTCAAGACAGGGGTACTATAGCACAGTTAACATCAGGGTTTTCATGAGGATCATCTAGACCAGTCTCCCAAATGCCTAATATCCTGTATGTGATTTTTATGGAAAGAGGCATAGTGGGGAATACAAAAGGCAAACTAGTGCTTATTTGAAATGTGGCTAACAGGATCACTTTATTAATAATTGTCCTATATAGGGTGAGCAACAGACCACATAGCAGCGTCACAACCTACAGTGTATATGTGTAAGAACGAGAACAGAGATACAGGAGGTAGAGGCAGAGGTAAAGGATAGGGATAGGGTCAGAGTAGTAGCCAGACACCAGCTATAAGGGGACAAGGTAGAGTATTTGTTGTCAATACCTAAGAGGCCCAGAGATCTGGCAATACTGTGACATGTATGATTCCTGTGCAACATGAAATAGCCCAAGTGTTATTTGATTTTGGTGTCACCCATTCATTTGTATCACCTAAATTTGCATCTAAACTGGGAATTGAAAAACAGTTAATGCCAATATCTTTAGAAATATCTACTCCTCTGGGTGAGAGTATAGAAGTGAAATACGTAGACCTGGGTTGTAATATAGAGATAGAGGTGGAACCTTACATGTTGACCTAGTGGAATTGCTTGTATTAGAACTTGACGTGATACTAGGGATAGATTGGCTAACAACTTATCGTGCAGTGATTGATTGCTATGAAAAGAAGATTAAATTTCAGCCGAAAGGGCAAGATGAATTTGTGAATCAGAGTGATAAGAATGACCTTGGGGTTAAACTCATTTATGCTATTGGGACAAGGAGACTCCTACAAAAGGTATGTCATGTATATTTGGCAAGTGTAATGGATCCTCATAAGACTTCGAAGGGAGTTGATCAGATTCCTGTTATCAATGAGTTTTCATATGTGTTCCCTGAAGATTTGCCAAGTTTACCATAAAAAAGGGAGATTGAGTTTGAGATTGAAATCTATCTGGGTACATATCAAATTTCTATTCCTCCTTATAGAATGGCTCCTACAAAACTAAAAGAGTTGAAAATGCAGTTGGAAGAATTACTAGATTAGGGGTTCATAAGACCGAGCAGTTCACTATGGGTGGTCTAACGTTATTTGTTAAAAAGAAGGATGGTTCACTCCAAATGTGTATTTACTACTGACAGTTGAGCAAGGTGACGATCGAGAATAAATATCCATTGCCTTGAATTGATGATATGTTTGATCAGTTACAAGGAGCTAGTCATTTTTTCAAAATTGACCTCAGATCGGGTTATCATCATCTGCGTATTAAGAATGAAGATGTACCCAAAACTACATTCAGAACCCGATATGGTCACTATAAATTTCTTGTATTGCCGTTTAGGTTGACTAATGCCCTTACTACTTTCATGAATCTGATGAATCGGGTATTCAAACCCTTCTTGGATAAGTTTGTCACTGTGTTCATTGATGACATTCTTATTTATTCCAGAAGCCAGGAAAAGCATGAAGAACATCTGAGAATAGTGCTACATACAATACAAGAACACAAAATGTATGTTAAACTGTTGAAATGTGAGTGTTGGCTTACTGAGGTATGTTTCCTTAGGCATGTTGTGGGTAAAGATGACATTAAAGTAGATCCACAAAAGGTGGAAGCTGTAGCTAATTTGCCATGACTTACTAATGTAACAGAAGTGTGTAGTTTCCTAGGTTAAAGACTTCTCGAAGATTGCAACTTCATTGACCAAGTTGACCAAAAAACATGAGAGGAGTCACAACCTGTTTCTGGATCGCGACGGTCCTTGGAATCAGGAGATGCCAATAGCGACCGGTACCCGTAGAACCCAGTATCACATGCATAATCTATAAACCATAATATATTATCCATTTTAGTTAGTTACCATCCATTATGTTATTCTGTAATTTCCTGCAATTTGCTGTAATAGTTATAATAACATACCATATACTCATCATATATTATCAAATATCTCATAATAACATCATAAACATATATACATGTTCATTTCCTAGCTAACCCATACATACCTCATGGAGCAGCTAGATTATGAATATCAAAATAATAATACAAAAATCAGAATGTATACATCAGTAATGCTGGCAGAAATCCTCGAATGATAGACAATAGGATTCTGCACTCTACTCCTCTCCTGAAATGGGTAAACAAAGAAAAGGTGAGTATATAAGCATAACATAATGGGTAAACAAAGAAAAGGTGAGTATATAAGTATAACATCTACCATTTTCATATGTCATTTTCGTATATATATATATATATATATAGGTGAGTATATAAGTGTAACACCTACCATTTTCATATGTCATTTTCGAATATATATGTATATATATATGTGTATAATTTTAAAATTTTATTTAGCTAAATTAATCTATTTGGCAGTAAGTATGATTTCTACTTATTTAATTATTCTGGAATAATAATTGTAAATGAGAATGGAAAATTCAGTATAGAATATTGATTAATAGATTGAGTTCCTCAATTGGTAAAAATATTCTAAGTGCTGGAAGTTAGAAAATTTGCAGGTCAGTAGCGAATTGCGTAAGTTGGGTTAGAGTGTTTCACCTGGTATTGGCGAGCTGGCTTTGCCGAGCTGGCCTTATGAAGAGGCCTTGTCGAGTTGGCCTCGCGAAGAAGAAATGCTAGCTGGGAGTGCGAAGAGGAGAATGCGAGGTGAGAATGCGAAGAGGGAAGTGCAAGACAGCATTGCGAAGAGGCAATAGCGAACCGGCATTGCGAAGAGGAAAGGCGAAGAGGAAATGCGAAGAAGAAATGCGAAGAGGGAATGGAGAAGAGGAAATGCGAAGAGGGAATGGCAAAGAGGAAAGGCGAAGAGGAAATGTGAAAAGGGAATGGCGAAGAGAGTGAAGAGGGAATGGTGAAGAGGAAAGGTGAAGAGGAAATGCGAAGAGGGGATGGCGAAGAGGGGATGGCGAAGAGGGAATGGCGAAGAGGAAATGCAAAGAGGAAATGGCGAAGAGAAAATGCGAAGAGGAAATGTGAAGAGGAAGGGCGAAGAGGAATTGCGAAAAGCAAAGTGCGAAGAGGAAACACGAAGAGGGAAGTGCGAAGAGGCATATGCGAGCCGGCATAGGTGAGCTGGCTTATGCGAAGTGGAATGTCGAGCTGGCAATGCGAGGAAGCATTGGCGAGTTGGGATTGACGAGCTGGCAAAATCGAGAGCTAGAATAATGTATTTGAATTAGCGGAGCGAAATGAATTTATTTCCGTTATTGAGGCAGTAGCCTATATTATAAAGGCAGTAACTTATTATAAAGGGGCAGTAACTGAGGAAATTAAAAACACTTAACCCTTTTTATTTTTCTGTCTTGCGTTCTATCGTGTCGTCTGTTCTCCCAACGCAGTCAACACTGTTCCTTCTTCTTCTTCATTGATTCCTAATTTTCCCATCAATATTCTGGAGAAAAATCTGTGGACAATTATATAGGAAATCTGTGGCTATTTCTGTCCGTTCTAGATAGTGGAAAGAGCTGGAAATTTCAAAGTGACAATAGGGAAGAAATTCTGCCATTGACACTCAGTTGAGGTAAGTGATTATTTGTTAGATTTTATTGATTTAACATATATTATTTAGGTTAGAATAAATGGGTTTAGTATTATTTTACATAGATTAACACTAATGAACTGAAATCCCTAAACTCTAGGGTTTATATAGAATTTTGAAATATGAGATGGTAGGATAGTGATAGCATTCATAAATTGATGATGGAATTTGCTAATTGAATATAAGTAGACAGTAAATTAATGACCAATTTGATGTGGAATTGTAGATTTTGGAAACTGAATTTTTAAAGAAGCCAAATTGAGGATTTTGGGAGAAATTGATGAATTTGGATAAATTTATTGGCTATTGGAAAATTGAGGTGAGTTCTACATACATCATTTATTCTATTAAATTCATTTGATTGATTGTTGGACACCATTTGAGAAAAAAACCCAAATGGTCGAACCATTGTGTTGTGATACCTTTAAATTCCTTTTAAATTTGTTATCCATATTTCTTTATTAAATCAACCTATGCAATGTTATACAAACCTTGATTTTTTGATACCTACATTTAAATACCGAACCTTATTTCTTTGTCATATGAATTTTTCCTTATTTCCAAATCTTGAATTGTATTGGATATTGTACATGACATGGCCACTATTGATTTTGATTATTGATATGATTGATACCGAACCGATTGATTGATTGATTGAATCTGGATGCCATTATTGTTAATGGTATCCCTTGTTATTAACCTTGATATGGTTGTGACAGAACTTCCGATTCGACAGGGGAGTGGAGAAATACTGTCGACCTTGTGCACATTGTATATATGTACCCTAGCTAGGAGGGGATTATGGTCCTAGCCATAAGGTTTGATCAGCCTTATGTTTATATGCCCTGTTATGGATGATCTAGGACCTATATGGTCCAACGTACTGACTGACTGGAGATTGTATGATTTCTTTTCATGCAATCCATCCCGATATCTGTCTCTCCATATATACTACTGAACCATATGATGTTACTGTTTTTGGCTGTACCTTGACATTTATTCGGTACCTTGTTATTATTGATTGACACTTATTATTTATTGGGATGCATGTGAATTCACTGAGTATCATCTATACTCACCCTTTAATTTTTTCTCCTTTCAGGAGAGGATTAGAGCTGCAAAATTCAGACTTCTACTCTAGGAATTCTGCCACTGATTTATAGATGTATTCATAGTTACTCTATCTTGGATAATATTTACTTTTGGTGTTCATAATCTAGCTGCTTCATGGGTATGTACTGGTTAGCTAGAAAATGAACATGTAAACAACGATGGTTTTGTTAAATGGATGATAATATATTTAATGTGATGTTATAAGAATTGATAATTATGTTGTTACCAGAATGTATGACAGGATAATAGTTTGATTCATAATTATGGTTATGGTTGCATAATATATTGAATTGATAGGATTGATATGACTGATATTGGGTTCTACGGGTGCTGGTCGCCATTGGCATCTCCCGTGCCTTAGGACCGTCGCGGCTTGGGAAACTGGGTCGTGACAATAAGATACTCAATGAATCTATGTGCATCATCAAATAAACAGTAGGTAGTAAAAGGGGCAATGGTACCAATAAATCAGATACATTATACAGAATCAATATCAGGTTACAGAATAGCCAAGGAATAAAACATAGGCTCGGTATCATATGGAAAGATAGATAAAGGGATGGACTGTATGAAATCATACAATCTCCAGTAATCAGTATGGACTATATGTGAACATATAGGTCTCCAGTAGCATATCAATATCAATGAGCATAAGACTGATCAGGTTTTATGGCTAGAACCATAACCCCTCATAGCTAGGGCATCAATAACATAATGTGCACATCGCCGACAGTATTTTTCCACTACCCTGTCGGATCGGTAGCTCTATCAAGCCACATTAGGATCAATATCAAGAAACAACATATCAATGGATACTATTATGCAACAATGGCATCCTCCATATCAATAAGTTCAATATCAGTTAATCAATTATCAATAGGTTGCATGGCATTGCAATAGATAACATACGGACAATGAAACATGGTTTGGTATTCAACAAAGACATGGAACAAAAGTTGGCTCGGCAAAGGAAAACAGTAGGCCAATTAGCATATCAACGTCGTTGGTGATAATGGCATTCAAATGGTAGGCCTATGGAATGCAAACAATAAGCCAAAGACAAAATAAGCTAGGCATTTCATCAAACACATGGTGGACATACAATGGCAAGCCAATAGGTTAGGTTAGGGTGCAAAATTGACTTGCCTAACACAATCAATAACAAGCTACATTGGCAATAATAACATAGACATCAAAAAAACAATATTAAACAACATCAAAAGGGATCAAATTGCTAGGGAATTCAAGACAAAAATCAAGAAAAGAAAAGGCATGTGAATAGTACCAAGCATTCGGCCAAGAGTGAGCTTTCACACCAAGTTTCCAATTTCAATTTCAATACAATTGGCATGTAAAAGGATGCATATAAGACTCACCTAAGCTTCCAAATAGCTTTGGAAAGTTGAATTCCACCCAATTTCACCAAATGAGCCAATAAGCACACCTTTGTCAAAACTTGAATTCTACACCAAACCAATCACCAATTAGTTACCTATTAACATCCAATTAACATATTCTAACTTCAATTAACACTAACTAACAATAATTCAAATAGCTAAGACTTACAACTTCCATTAGGTATAGAAATTTAGGGATTTATATCAATTTGCATCAATTGATGCAATCTAATTAAAAACCCATCTAATTCATCATCAAAATCATCCAAATAAACAATAAAACTAAATAAATTAATTCTTTACCTCAATATGGTGATGAACCCGAAATATAGAAGCTCTCTAATCCTTGGTTTCCTTTACCTTTTCCTACAAATTGATGATGGAGATAGATAGAACTAGGTGAATACTCAAATTTTCTATCAATTTCCTTAAGAAATTTTGTGAGAATGAAGAAGAAAATGGAGGAAGAATGGTGGGAAGGGGTTTCGGCCAAACAAGAGAAGGAAGAAGAAGATGATAGCTTTTTGTTTAAGTGTTAGTTACATATTAAAATCAATTTAGCAAATTACAACTAACTCCTCAAACTTTCATATATCACACTTTGGTTCAAAATCTTCTATAATTTATTCTGACAATTCTGTCAGGATTTGAAATTCAAAGTGGGGAGTCAATAAGCTTATTTTAATTTATACTTAGTTATAAAAATTGTTTCAGAGTCATTCTGTAACTCCAACATACCAATTTACACTATTCACCTTAAATTTCCTTTTATTTACAATTTTGCCATTAGTTACTTTTTCAGTGTTCCTAAATTATTTTCACTTCTTTCTTTTTACCAAAATTACACATGCATTATGGTGATCTTTTACCCCTAGGTCAACTTCAGAAATTCTTCTGTTGACCGGACTGCTAATTTTTGGCAGTGTTCCCGACACTGCCACTTTCTGGAAAAGTGATTAGTTCTCTTTTTAACTGTGTTTCTAAAATTATTTCCCATCATTTCAAGACTTTTGAACTACATTCTGAGAACTAAATCATGCATGTGAGTTATAACTTTCTAGGGTATTACATTCTACCCCTCTACAAATAATTTCGTCTCAAATTTAAATAGATACATACCTTACTGCTGGAACATGAATTGATATCTGCTTCTCATCTCCTGCTCACTCTCCCAAGTGCACTACTCTATGGACTGATTCCTCCAGAGCACTTTAACCATCGGGATCTCCTTATTATGTAACTGCCTCATCTGTCGATCAATGATCTCCACTAGAAGCTCCTCATAAGACAAGTCATCACTGAGATCCACATCCTGAACCTCCAATATGTGAGATGGATCAGATACATACTTCCACAGTACAGAGATATGAAAAACCGGATGTACGTGGCTCATACTAGGTGGAAGAGACAATCTATAGGCCATATTACCAATCTTCTTAAGAATCTTAAATGGCCCTATAAACCTTGGTGACAATTTTCCCCTCTTTCCAAATCTCATAACACCCCTCATCAGTGAGACCTTAAGGAAGACATAATCACCAATTGCAAAATGTACGTCCTTCCTCTTCGGATCAGCATAACTCTTCTGCCTACTGAAGGCAATCCTCATTCACTCTCTGATTATAGGTACCTTTTCCATAGTCTCTCTAATCAACTCTGACCCCTCAAATTGCTTCTCTTCTGGCTCCACCCAATACACTGAAGATCTACATTTTCTACCATATAGTGCTTCAAATAGAGCCATACCAATAGAAGAGTGGTAGCTGTTGTTATAGGAGAACTCTATCAATGGCAGATAATAATCCCAGTTACCTTTGAAATCCAGAATACACAATCTCAACATATCCTCCAACATTTGGATTGTCCTCTCTGACTGCCCATCAGTCTGCGGATGGAAAGCAGTACTGAACCATAACTGGGTACCCATTGCAGGAAATCGAAATCATAAAGAGGGCAGCGGAATAAAATTTTATTCGATTTCCTCCATGATCCATATGAAGATCCAGATCAGAAGGTTAGGGTTCATACCTTTGGTTGATGATTCGACTATGAAAAACGATTCTGAGT